>SSNS01000755.1:13615-74682 GCA_006937985.1 Aphyosemion australe | reverse complement strand
CTTCCCTAACAACAATCTCAACCGTCCAGACAACATCCACAGCTGCTACATCAACAACCACGGCTGGTGCAACTACAACGATGGCTGGCCCAATAACAAACACATCTGTCCCAACAACAACCACAGCTGTCCCAACAACAACCACAGCTGCTCCAACAACAACCACAGCAGCTCCAACAACAACCATGGCTGTTCAAACAACAACCATGGCTGCTCCAACAACAACCACCGCTGCTCCAACTACAACCACAGCTGTCCCAACATCAACCACAGCTGCTCCAACAACAACCACAGCAGCTCCAACAACAACCACAGCTGTCCAAACAACATCCGCAGCAGCTCCAACAGCAACAACAATGGCTGCTGCAAGTACAACAGCTGCTCCAACAACAACCACAGCAGGTCCAATTACAAACACAACTGCCCCAAGATCAATCAAAACAGTTCCAAATACAACAACCATGGCTGCTGCAATGACAACAACAGCTTCTCCAACAACTACCACAGCTGCCCCAACAACAATCTCAGCTGTCCCAGAAACAACCACAAGAGCTCCAACAGCAACCATGGCTGCTCCAACAACAACCACAGCAGCTCGAAACACAACCACAGCTGGTCAAACAACAACTACATCAGCTCCAACTACAACCACAGCTGCCCCAGCATCAATCAAAACAGTTCCAACTACAACCACAGATACCCATGCATTAACCACAGCATCTCCAACTACAACTACGGCTGCCCCTACATCATCAACAGCTGCTCCAGCAACAACAACCATGGCTGCTGCAACAACAACGGCTGCTCCAACAACTACCACAGCTGTTCAAACAACAACCATGGCTGCTCCAACAACTACAACAGCTGCTCCAAAATTAACAACCTCGGCTGCTGCAACTACAACAACAGCTTCTCCAACAACTACCACATCTGCCCCAACAACAACCACAGCTGTCCCAGCAACAACCACAGGAGCTGAAACTAAAACCACAAGAGCTCCAACAGCAACCACAGCTGCTCAAAAAACAACAACCATGGCTGCTGCAACCACAACAAAGGCTGCTTCAAAAACACCCACAGCTGCTTCAACAACTATCACAGCTGATTTAACAACAACAACCACGACTGCTGGAACTACAAACACATCTGTCCCAACCACAACCACAGCTGCTCCAACAACAAACACATCAGCTCCAACAACAACCACAGCTTCTCTAACAACTACTACAGCTGCTCCACTAACTACCAAAACTGCTCCAACAACCATGGCTGCTGCCACTACAACAACAGCTTCTCCAACAATGACCAAAGCTTCCCCAACGTCAGCTGTCCCAACAACTACCACAGCTGCTGAAACTATGACAGCTGCTCCAACAACAACCACAGCAGGTCCAATTACAAACACAACTGCCCCAGGATCAATCAAAACAGTTCCAAATACAACAACCATGGCTTCTCCAACAACTACCACAGCAGCTCCAAACACAACCACGGCTGGTCAAACAACAACTACAGCTGCTCCAACTACAACCACAGCTGCCCCTACATCATCCACATCTGCTCCAACAACAACAATGGCTGCTGCAAGTACAATGGCTGCTCCAACAACCACAGCAGGTCCAACTACAACCACTGCTGCCCCAACATCAATCAAAACAGTTCCAACTACAACAACCATGGCCTCTGCAACAACGGCTGCTCCAACAACTACCACAGCTGCTCCAAATACAACCATGGCTGCTGCAACTACAACAACAGCTGTCCCAACAACTACCACAGCTGCTGAAACTACAACGACAGCTGCTCCGACATCAACCACAGCTGTCCAAACAACAAACACAGCAGCTCCTACAGCAACAACAATGGCTGCTGTAAGTACAACAGCTGCTCCAACAACAACCACATCTGTCCTAACAACAATCTCAGCTGAGCCAACATCAACTACAGCTGCTCCAACAACAACCACGGCTGCTGCAGCAACTACAAAAACGGCTGCTGCAACAACTATCACAGGTGCTCTAACAACAGCCACACCTTCCCTAACAACAATCTCAACCGTCCAGACAACATCCACAGCTGCTACATCAACAACCACGGCTGGTGCAACTACAACGATGGCTGGCCCAATAACAAACACATCTGTCCCAACAACAACCACAACTGCTCCAACAACAACCACAGCAGCTCCAACAACAACCACAGCAGCTCCAACTACATCCACAGCTGCCCCTACTTCATCCATATCTGCTCTAACAACAACAATGGCTGCTGCAAGTACAATGGCAACTCTGACAACAAACACAGGTGCCCCAACATCAATCTCAGATGTCCCAACAACAACCACAGGAGCTGAAACTAAAACCACAAGAGCTCCAACAGCAACCACAGCTGCTCCAGCAACAACAACCATGGCTGCTGCAACAACAACGGCTGCTCCAACAACTACCACAGCTGTTCAAACAACTATCACAGCTGATTTAACAACAACCACGACTGCTGCAACTACAAACACATCTGTCCCAACAACAACCACAGCTGCTCCAACAACAACCACAGCAGCTCCAACAACAACCACAGCAGCTCCTAACACATCCACAGCTGGTCAAACAACAACCACAACTGCTCCAACTACATCCACAGCTGCCCCTACTTCATCCATATCTGCTCTTACAACAACAATGGCTGCTGCAAGAACAATGGCAACTCTGACAACAAACACAGGTGCCCCAACACCAATCTCAGATGTCCCAACAAAATCCACAGCAGCTCCAACTACAAACACAGCTTCTGCTACAACCACAGCAGCTGCCACTACAACCACTGCTTCTCTAACAACTACTACAGCTGCTCCACTAACTACCAAAACTGCTCCAACAACAACGGCTGCTGCAACTACAACAACAGCTGCTCCAACAGCTATCACAGCTGCTTCAACAACGACCAAATCGTCCCCAACGTCAACTGTCCCAACAACTACCACAGCTGCTGAAACTACGACAGCTGTCTCAACAACAACCACAGCTGTCCAAACAACATCCGCAGCAGCTCCAACAGCAACAACAATGGCTGCTGCAAGTACAACAGCTGCTCCAACAACAACCACAGCAGGTCCAATTACAAACACAACTGCCCCAGGATCAATCAAAACAGTTCCAAATTCAACAACCATGGCTGCTGCAATGACAACGGCTGCTCCAACAACTACCACAGCTGCTCCAACAACTACCACAGCTGCTCCAACAACAACCACGGCTGCTGCAACTACAACAACAGCTTCTCCAACAACTACCACATCTGCCCCAACAACAATCTCAGCTGTCCCAGCAACAACCACAAGAGCTCCAACAGCAACCACAGCTGCTCAAACAACAACAACCATGGCTGCTCCAACAACAACTACAGCAGCTCCAAACACAACCACAGCTGGTCAAACAACAACTACATCTGCTCCAACTACAACCACAGCTGCCCCAGCATCAATCAAAACAGTTCCAACTACAACCACAGCTACCCATGCATTAACCACAGCATCTCCAACTACAACTACAGCTGCCCCTACATCATCAACAGCTGCTCCAGCAATAAAAACCATGGCTCTAGCGAGTAAAACAATGGCTGCTCCAACAACTACAGCTGCTCCAATAACAGTCTCAGCTGTCCCAACAACAAACACAGCAGCTCCAACTACAACCACAGCTTCTCTAACAACTACTACAGCTGCTCCACTAACTACCAAAACTGCTCCAACAACCATGGCTGCTGCCACTACAACCACTGCTTCTCCAACAACTACCACAGCTGCTCCAAATACAACCATGGCTGCTGCAACTACAACAACAGCTGCTCCAACAGCTATCACAGCTGCTCCAATGATGACCAAAGCTTCCCCAACGTCAGCTGTCCCAACAACTACCACAGCTGCTGAAACTACGACAGCTGTCTCAACATCAACCACAGCTGCTCCAACATCAACCACAGCTGTCCAAACAACAAACACAGCAGCTCCTACAGCAACAACAATGGCTGCTGTAAGTACAACAGCTGCTCCAACAACAACCACATCTGCCCTAACAACAATCTCAGCTGCGCCAACATCAACTACAGCTGCTCCAACAACAACCACGGCTGCTGCAGCAACTACAAAAACGGCTGCTGCAACAACTATCACAGGTGCTCTAACAACAGCCACACCTTCCCCAACAACAATCTCAACTGTCCAGACAACATCCACAGCTGCTACATCAACAACCACGGCTGGTGCAACTACAATGATGGCTGGCCCAATAACAAACACAGCTGTCCCAACGACAACAGCAGCTCTTCTAATAACAACCACATTGGCTCCAAACGCAACCACAGTAGCTGCAACAAGAACCACAGCTGCTATAACAACAACCACGGCTGCTGACATTACAACGACTGCTTCAACAACTACTACAGCTGCTCCAACAACTACCACAGCTGCTCAAACTACAATCACAACTTCCCCAACAACAATGTCAGATGTCCCAACAACTACCATAGCTGCTCCAAAACCAACAACCACAGCTGCTGCAACCACATCAATCTCAGCTGTCCCAACAACTACCAAAGCTGCTCCAACAACCACAGCTGTCCACACAACAAACACAGCAGCTCCAAATATACCCACAACTGCCCCAACATCAACCACAGCTGCTCTAACAACAACAACCATGGCTGCTGCAATTACAACCACAGCTGCTCCAACAACTATCACAGCAGCTCAAACTACAACCACAGCTGCTCCAACAACAACCACAGCTGCTCCAACAACAACCACAGCTGCTCCAACAACAACCACAGCTGCTCCAACATCAACCACAGCTGCTCCAACAACAACCACAGCTGCCCCAACGACAACCACAGCTGCTCCAACAAAAACAACCATGGCTGCTGCAACTACGACAACGGCTGGTCCAACAACTACCACAGCTGCTCCCAAAACAACATCCATGGCTGCTGACACTAGAACCAGTGCTTCTGCAACAACTACCACAGCTGCTCCAACAACAACCACAGCTGCTGCAACTACAACGGCTACTCCAACAACTACCACAACTTCTCCAACAACAATCTCAGCTGTCCAAACAACAAACACAACAGCTCCAAATATAACCACAACTGCCCCAACAACAACAACCACGGCTGCTCCATTAAGAGCCACGGCTGCTGCAACTACAACAACGTCAGCTGTCCCAACAACTACCACAGCTGTTCAAACAACAACCACAGCAGCTCCAACAGCAACAACAATGGCTGCTGCAAGTTCAACAGCTGCTCCAACAACAACCACAGCAGGTCCAATTACAAACACAACTGCCCCAGGATCAATCAAAACAGTTCCAAATACAACAACCATGGCTTCTCCAACAACTACCACATCTGCCCCAACAACAATCTCAGCTGTCCTAGCAACAACCACAGCTGCTCAAACAACAACAACCATGGCTGCTCAAACAACAACCACAGCAGCTCCAAACACAACCACAGCTGGTCAAACAACAACTACAGCTGCTCCAACTACAACCACAGCTGCCCCTACATCATCCACATCTGCTCCAACAACAACAATGGCTGCTGCAAGTACAATGGCTGCTCCAACAACCACAGCAGGTCCAACTACAACCACTGCAGCCCCAACATCAATCAAAACAGTTCCAACTACAACAACCATGGCTGCTGCAACAACGGCTGCTCCAACAACTACCACAGCTGCTCCAAATACAACCACGGCTGCTGCAACTACAACAACAGCTGCTCCAACAGCTATCACAGCTGCTCCAATGATGACCAAAGCTTCCCCAACGTCAGCTGTCCCAACAACTACCACAGCTGCTGAAACTACAACGACAGCTGTCTCAACATCAACCACAGCTGCTCCAACAGCAACCACAGCTGTCCAAACAACAAACACAGCAGCTCCTACAGCAACAACAATGGCTGCTGTAAGTACAACAGCTGCTCCAACAACAACCACATCTGCTACATCAACAACCACGGCTGGTGCAACTACAACGATGGCTGGCCCAATAACAAACATAACTGTCCCAACGACAACAACAGCTCTTCTAATAACAACCACATTAGCTCCAAACGCAACCACAGCAGCTGCAACAAGAAGCACAGCTGATATAACAACAACCACGGCTGCTGACATTACAACGACTGCTTCAACAACTACTACAGCTGCTCCAACAACTACCACAGCTGCTCAAACTACAATCACAACTTCCCCAACAACAATGTCAGATGTCCCAACAACTACCATAGCTGCTCCAAAACCAACAACCACAGCAATCTCAGCTGTCCCAACAGCTACCACAGCTGCTCCAACAACCACAGCTGTCCACACAACAAACACAGCAGCTCCAACTATACCCACAACTGCCCCAACATCAACCACAGCTGCTCTAACAACAACTGCTCCAACAACAACAACCACAGCTGCTCCAACAACAACCACAGCTGCTCCAACATCAACCACAGCTGCCCCAACAACAACCACAGCTGCGCCAACAAAAACAACCATGGCTGCTGCAACTACGACAACGGCTGGTCCAACAACTACCACAGCTGCCCCCAAAACAACATCCATGGCTGCTGACACTAGAACCAGTGCTTCTGCAACAACTATCACAGCTGCTCCAACAACAACCACAGCTGCTGCAACTACAACAGCTGCTCCAAGAACTACCACAACTTCTCCAACAACAATCTCAGCTGTCCAAACAACAAACACAACAGCTCCAAATATAACCACAACTGCCCCAACATCAACCACGGCTGCTGCAACTACAACAACGTCAGCTGTCCCAACAACTACCACAGCTGCTGAAACTACGACAGCTGTCTCAACAACAACCACAGCTGTCCAAACAACAACCACAGCAGCTCCAACAGCAACAACAATGGCTGCTACAAGTACAACAGCTGCTCCAACAACAACGACAGCAGGTCCAATTACAAACACAACTGCCCCAGGATCAATCAAAACAGTTCCAAATACAACAACCATGGCTTCTCCAACAACTACCACATCTGCCCCAACAACAATCTCAGCTGTCCTAGCAACAACCACAGCTGCTCAAACAACAACAACCATGGCTGCTCCAACAACAACCACAGCAGCTCCAAACACAACCACAGCTGGTCAAACAACAACTACAGCTGCTCCAACTACAACCACAGCTGCCCCTACATCATCCACATCTGCTCCAACAACAACAACAACAATGGCTGCTGCAAGTACAATGGCTGCTCCAACAACCACAGCAGGTCCAACTACAACCACTGCTGCCCCAACATCAATCAAAACAGTTCCAACTACAACAACCATGGCTGCTGCAACAACGGCTGCTCCAACAACAACTACAGCTGCTCCAAATACAACCACGGCTGCTGCAACTACAACAACAGCTGCTCCAAAATCAACCACAGCTGTCCAAACAACAAACACAGCAGCTCCTACAGCAACAACAATGGCTGCTGTAAGTACAACAGCTGCTCCAACAACAACCACATCTGCCCTAACAACAATCTCAGCTGCGCCAACATCAACTACAGCTGCTACATCAACAAACACGGCTGGTGCAACTACGATAGAAGCTGCTCCAAAAACTACCACAGCTGCTCACACTACAATTACAGCTGCCCCAACATTAACCACAGCTGCTCCAACAACAACCACGGCTGTTCCAACAACCATTGCTGCTGCAACTACAACAACGGCTTCTCCAACAACAATTTCAGCTGTCCAAACAACAAACACAGCAGCTCCAAATATAACCACAACTGCCCCAACATCAACAACAGCCACAGTTGCTGCAACTACAAAAATTGCTGTTCAAACAACTATCACAGCTACTCCAAAAACTGCCACAACGTCAACAACAACAATCTCAACTGTCCCAAGAACTGCCACAGCTGCTAAAACTACAACCACAGCTGGTCCAATATCAACCACAGCTGCTCCAACATCAGTCACAGTTGCCCCAACATCAACCATGGCGACTGAAACAACAGTGGCCACTCTGACGACAAACATATCTGCCTCAACAACAACCTCAGCAGTCATAACAAAAAACACAGCTACTCCGACAACAATCACAGCTACTCCAACAACAAACACAGCTGCTCCAACTACAACAACGGCTGGCCCAACAACAATCTCAGCTTTCCAAACAACAACCACATTAGCTGAAAACGCAACCACAGCAGCTATAACAACAACCACGGCTGCTGCCACTACAACTGCTTCAACAACTACTATAGCTGCTCCAACAACTACCACAACTGCTCCAACAACAACCACAGCTGCTACAACTACCACAGCTGGTACAACAACCACAACGTCCCCAACAACAATCTCAGCTGTCCCAACAACTACCACAGCTGCTCAAACTACAATCACAACTTCCCCAACAACAATGTCAGATGTCCCAACAACTACCATAGCTGCTCCAAAACCAACAACCACAGCTGCTGCAACCACAGCAATCTCAGCTGTCCCAACAACTACCACAGCTGCTCCAACAACCACAGCTGTCCACACAACAAACACAGCAGCTCCAATTACACCCACAACTGCCCCAACATCAACCACAGCTGCCCAAACAACAACCACAGCTGCTCCAACAACAAGAGCCACGGCTGCTGCAACTACAACAATTTTAGCTGTCCCAACAACAACCACAGCTGCTCAAACTACAACCACAGCTATCCCAACATCAACCACAGCTGCTCCAACAACCACAGTTGTCCAAAAAACAAACACAGCTGCTGCAACAACAATCACGGCTGCTCCAACAACAACCATGGTTGCTGCAACTGCAACCACAGCTGTTCCAACAACAACAACCACGGCTGCTGCAACATCAACGGCTGCTCCAACAACTACCACAACTTCTCCAACAACAATCTTAGCTGTCCCGACAACAACCACAGCTGTCCAAACGACAAACACAGCTGCTCCAACTATACCCACAACTGCCCCAACATCAACCACAGCTGCCCCAACAACAACCACAGCTGCTCCAACAACAACCACGGCTGCTGCAACTACAACAACGGCTGCTCCAACAACTATCACAGGTGCTTCAACAACAGCGACAGCTTCTCCATCAAAAATCTCAGCTGTCCCAACAACTACAGCTGCCCAAACATCAACAACAGATGCTCCAACAACAAGCCTGGTTGCTAAAACAACAACCATGGCTGCTGCAACTGTGGCAACCGCTGGTCCAATATCTACAACATCTGCTCCAATAACAATCTCAGCTGTCCAGACAAAATCCACAGCTGCTCCAACAACTACCATAACTTCTCCAAAAACAACAACCATGGCTGCTGACACTACAACCACTGCTTCTGCAATAACTACCACAGCTGCTCCAACAACTACCACACCTGCTTCAACAACAACCACGGCTGCTGCAACTACAACAAAGGCAGCTCCAAAAACTACCACAGCTGCTCAAACTACAATCACATCTGCCCCAACATCAACCACAGCAGCTCAAACAACAATCACGGCTGCGCCAACAACAACCATGGCTGCTGCAACATCAACGGTTACTCCAACAACTACCACAACTTCTCCAAGAACAATCTCAGCTGTCCAAACAACAGACACAACAGCTCCAAGTATAACCACAGCTGTCCCAACAACAACCACAGCAGCTCAAACTACAACCACAGCTGTCCCAACATCAACCACAGCTGCTCCAACAACAACCACAGATGTTTCAACAGTCACCACAGCTGACCAAACATCAAACACAGCAGCTCCAACTATACCTACAACTCCCCAAACATCAACTACAGCTGCTCCAACAACAACCACAGCTGTCCCAACATCAACCACAGCTGCTCCAACAAAAACAGCCATGGCTGCTGCAACAACAAAAATTTCAGCTGTCCTTACAACTACCACAGCTGCTCAAACTACAACCACAGCTGCTCCAACAAAAACAACCATGGCTGCTGCAACTACGACAACGGCTGGTCCAACAACTACCACAGCTGCTCCCAAAACAACATCCATGGCTGCTGACACTAGAACCAGTGCTTCTGCAACAACTACCACAGCTGCTCCAACAACAACCACAGCTGCTGCAACTACAACGGCTACTCCAACAACTACCACAACTTCTCCAACAACAATCTCAGCTGTCCAAACAACAAACACAACAGCTCCAAATAAAACGACAACTGCCCCAACAACAACCACGGCTGCTCCAACAACAAGAGCCACGGCTGCTGCAACTACAACAATGTCAGCTGTCCCAACAACTACCACAGGTGCTCAAACTACAACCACAGCTATCCCAACGTCAACCACAGCTGCTCCAACAACCACAGTTGTCCAAAAAACAAACACAGCTGCTGCAACAACAATCACGGCTGCTCCAACAACAACCATGGTTGCTGCAACTGCAACCACAGCTGTTCCAACAACAACAACCATGGCTGCTGCAACATCAACGGCTGCTCCAACAACTACCACAACTGCTGCAACTACAACAATGGCTGCTCAAACAAATACCACAGCTGCTCCAACAACAACAACCAGGGCAACTGCAACAACAACGGCTGGCCCAATAACAATCTCAGCTGTCCCAATGACAACCACAGCTACTCTAACAACAACTACTTTAGCTCCAAACGCTACCACAGCAGCTGCTCCAACAACCACAGCTGTCCACACAACAAACACAGCAGCTCCAACTATACCCACAACTGCCGCAACATCAACCACAGCTGCTCTTACAACAACCACAACTGCTTCAACAACAACAACCACGGCTGCTGCAATTACAACCACAGCTGCTCCAACAACTATCACAGCAGCTCAAACTACAACCACAGCTGCTCAAACTACAACCACAGCTGCTCAAACTACAACCACAGCTGCTCCAACATCAACCACAGCTGCCCCAACGACAACCACAGCTGCTCCAACATCAACCACAGCTGCCCCAACGACAACCACAGCTGCTCCAACAAAAACAACCATGGCTGCTGCAACTACGACAACGGCTGGTCCAACAACTACCACAGATGCTCCCAAAACAACATCCATGGCTGCTGACACTAGAACCAGTGCTTCTGCAACAACTACCACAACTTCTCCAACAACAATCTCAGCTGTCCAAACAACAAACACAACAGCTCCAAATAAAACCACAACTGCCCCAACAACAACCACGGCTGCTCCAACAACAAGAGCCACGGCTGCTGCAACTACAACAATGTCAGCTGTCCCAACAACTACCACAGGTGCTCAAACTACAACCACAGCTATCCCAACGTCAACCACAGCTGCTCCAACAACCACAGTTGTCCAAAAAACAAACACAGCTGCTGCAACAACAATCACGGCTGCTCCAACAACAACCATGGTTGCTGCAACTGCAACCACAGCTGTTCCAATAACAACAACCATGGCTGCTGCAACATCAACGGCTGCTCCAACAACTACCACAACTTCTCCAACAACAATCTTAGCTGTCTCGACAACAACCACAGCTGTCCAAACGACAAACACAGCTGCTCCAACTATACCCACAACTGCCCCAACATCAACCACAGCTGCCCCAACAACAACCACAGCTGCTCCAACAACAACCATGGCTGCTGCAACAACAATGGCTGCTCCAACAACAACAACCAGGGCAACTGCAACAACAACGGCTGGCCCAACAACAATCTCAGCTGTCCCAATGACAACCACAGCTAATCTAACAACAACTACTTTAGCTCCAAACGCTACCACAGCAGCTGCTCCAACAACCACAGCTGTCCACACAACAAACACAGCAGCTCCAACTATACCCACAACTGCCCCAACATCAACCACAGCTGCTCTTACAACAACCACAACTGCTTCAACAACAACAACCACGGCTGCTGCAATTACAACCACAGCTGCTCCAACAACTATCACAGCTGCTCAAACTACAACCACAGCTGTCCAAACATCAAACACAGCAGCTCCAACTATACCTACAACTCCCCAAAAATCAACTACAGCTGCTCCAACAACAACCATGGCTGCTGCAACTACAGCGGCTGCTCCAACAACAACAACCACGGCTGCTGCAACATCAACAGCTGCTCCAACTACAACCACAACTGCCCCAACATCAACCACAGCTGCTCCAACAAAAACAGCCATGGCTGCTGCAACAACAAAAATTTCAGCTGTCCTTACAACTACCACAGCTGCTCAAACTACAACCACAGCTGTCCAAACATCAAACACAGCAGCTCCAACTATACCTACAACTCCCCAAAAATCAACTACAGCTGCTCCAACAACAACCATGGCTGCTGCAACTACAGCGGCTGCTCCAACAACAACAACCACGGCTGCTGCAACATCAACAGCTGCTCCAACTACAACCACAACTGCCCCAACATCAACCACAGCTGCTCCAACAAAAACAGCCATGGCTGCTGCAACAACAAAAATTTCAGCTGTCCTTACAACTACCACAGCTGCTCAAACTACAACCACAGCTGTCCAAACATCAAACACAGCAGCTCCAACTATACCTACAACTCCCCAAAAATCAACTACAGCTGCTCCAACAACAACCATGGCTGCTGCAACTACAGCAGCTGCTCCAACAACAACAACCACGGCTGCTCCAACAACTATCACAGCTGCTCTAACAAAAGTCACAGCTTCCCCAACAATAATCTCAGCTGTCCGGACAACATCCACAGTCGCACCAACATCCACGGCTGCTGCAACTACAACAACGGCTGCTCCAACAACTACTACAGCTGCACCAACAACAACCACAGGTGCTCAAACAACAACCACAGCTTCTCCAACAACAATCTCAGCTGTCCCAACAACTACCACAGCTGCTCAAACTACTACCACAGCTGCCCCAACGACAACCACAGCTATTCCAACAACAACCACATTAGCTCCAAACGCAACCACAGCAGCTGAAACAAAAACCACAGCTGCTGCTACAAAAACAACCACGGCTGCTGCCACAACCACTGCTTCACCAACTACCACAGCTGCCCCAATATCACCCACAGCTACTCCAACATCAACCACAGTTGTCACTACATCAACCTTAGCAGCTGCAACTACAATGGCTGCTCTGACAACAAACATATCTTCCTCAACAATAATCTCAGCTGTCATTACAACAACCACAGCTGTTCCAACAACAACCACGACTGCAGCAACTACAACAATGGCTGCTCAAACAAATACCACAGCTGCTCCAACAACAACAACCAGGGCAACTGCAACAACAACGGCTGGCCCAACAACAATCTCAGCTGTCCCAATGACAACCACAGCTACTCTAACAACAACTACTTTAGCTCCAAACGCTACCACAGCAGCTGCTCCAACAACCATAGCTGTCCACACAACAAACACAGCAGCTCCAACTATACCCACAACTGCCCCAACATCAACCACAGCTGCTCTTACAACAACCACAACTGCTTCAACAACAACAACCACGGCTGCTGCAATTACAACCACAGCTGCTCCAACAACTATCACAGCAGCTCAAACTACAACCACAGCTGCTCAAACTACAACCACAGCTGCTCCATCATCAACCACAGCTGCCCCAACGACAACCACAGCTGCTCCAACATCAACCACAGCTGCCCCAACGACAACCACAGCTGCTCCAACAAAAACAACCATGGCTGCTGCAACTACGACAACGGCTGGTCCAACAACTACCACAGCTGCTCCCAAAACAACATCCATGGCTGCTGACACTAGAACCAGTGCTTCTGCAACAACTACCACAGCTGCTCCAACAACAACCACAGCTGCTGCAACTACAACGGCTACTCCAACAACTACCACAACTTCTCCAACAACAATCTCAGCTGTCCAAACAACAAACACAACAGCTCAAAATAAAACCACAACTGCCCCAACAACAACCACGGCTGCTCCAACAACAACAATGTCAGCTGTCCCAACAACTACCACAGGTGCTCAAACTACAACCACAGCTATCCCAACATCAACCACAGCTGCTCCAACAACCACAGTTGTCCAAAAAACAAACACAGCTGCTGCAACAACAATCACGGCTGCTCCAACAACAACCATGGTTGCTGCAACTGCAACCACAGCTGTTCCAACAACAACAACCATGGCTGCTGCAACATCAACGGCTGCTCCAACAACTACCACAACTTCTCCAACAACAATCTTAGCTGTCTCGACAACAACCACAGCTGTCCAAACGACAAACACAGCTGTTCCAACTATACCCACAACTGCCCCAACATCAACCACAGCTGCCCCAACAACAACCACAGCTGCTCCAACAACAACCATGGCTGCTGCAACAACAATGGCTGCTCCAACAACAACAACCACGGCTGCTGCAACTACAACGGCTGCTCCAACAACTATCACAGGTGCTTCAACAACAGCCACAGCTTCTCCATCAAAAATCTCAGCTGTCCCAACAACTACCAGAGCTGCTCAAACTACAACTACAGCTGCCCAAACATCAACAACAGATGCTCGAACAACAAGCCTGGTTGCTAAAACAACAACAACCATGGCTGCTGCAACATCAACGGTTACTCCAACAACTACCACAACTTCTCCAAGAACAATCTCAGCTGTCCAAACAACAAACACAACAGCTCCAAGTATAACCACAACTGTCCCAACAACCACAGCTGCTCAAACTACAACCACAGCTGTCCCAACATCAACCACAGCTGCTCCAACAACAACCACAGATGCTTCAACAGACACCACAGCTGACCAAACATCAAACACAGCAGCTCCAACTATACCTACAACTCCCCAAACATCAACTACAGCTGCTCCAACAACAACCACAGCTGTCCCAACGTCAACCACAGCTGCTACAACAACCATGGCTGCTGCAACATCAACAGCTGCTCCAACAACTACCACAACTTCTCCAAGAACAATCTCAGCTGTCCAAACAACAAACACAACAGCTCCAAGTATAACCACAACTGTCCCAACAACCACAGCTGCTCAAACTACAACCACAGCTGTCCCAACATCAACCACAGCTGCTTCAACAACAACCACAGATGCTTCAACAAACACCACAGCTGACCAAACATCAAACACAGCAGCTCCAACTATACCTACAACTCCCCAAACATCAACTACAGCTGCTCCAACAACAACCACAGCTGTCCCAACGTCAACCACAGCTGCTTCAACAACAACAACCACGGCTGCTGCAACATCAACAGCTGCTCCAACAACTACCACAACTTCTCCAAGAACAATCTCAGCTGTCCAAACATCAAACACAGCAGCTCCAACTATACCTACAATGCCCCAAAAATCAACTACAGCTGCTCCAACAACAACCATGGCTGCTGCAACTACAGCGGCTGCTCCAACAACTATCACAGCTGCTTTAACAAAAGTCACAGCTTCCCCAACAATAATCTCAGCTGTCCGGACAACATCCACAGCTGCTGCAACTACAACAACGGCTGCTCAAACAACAACCACAGCTTCTCCAACAACAATCTCAGCTGTCCCAACAACTACCACAGCTGCTCAAACTACTACCACAGCTGTGCCAACGACAACCACAGCTATTCCAACAACAACCACATTAGCTCCAAACGCAACCACAGCAGCTGCAACAACAACCACAGCTGCTGCTACAAAAACAACCACGGCTGCTGCCACAACCACTGCTTCAACAACTACCACAGCTGCCCCAATATCACCAACAGCTACTCCAACATCAACCACAGTTGCCACTACATCAACCTTAGCAGCTGCAACTACAATGGCTGCTCTGACAACAAACATATCTTCCTCAACAATAATCTCAGCTGTCATTACAACAACCACAGCTGTTCCAACAACAACCACGGCTGCTGCAACTACAACAAAGGCTGCTCAAACAAATACCACAGCTGCTCCAACAACAACAACCAGGGCAACTGCAACAACAACAATGGCTGACCCAACAACAATCTCAGCTGTCCCAATGACAACCACAGCTACTCCAACAACAACTACTTTAGCTCCAAACGCTACAACAGCAGCTGCAACAACAACTACAGCTGCTACAACAACAACCATGGCTGCTGCCACTACAACCACTGCTTCAACAACTACAACAGCTGCTCCAAAAACTACCACAGCTGCTCAAACTACAATCACAGCTTCCCCAACATCAACCACAGCTGCTCCAACAACAAACACAGCTGCTCCAACAACAACCATGGCTGCTGCAACTACAACCACAGCTGCTCCAATAACAACAACCACGGCTGCTGCAACATCAACAGCCATGGCTGCTGCAACCACAACAATGTCAGATGTCCCAACAACTATCACAGCTGCTCAAATTATAACCACAGCTGTCCCAACGTCAACCACAGCAGCTCCAAGTATAACCACAACTGGCCCAACATCAACGCCTGCTCCAACAACTACCACAGATTCTCCAACAAGTACCACATCTTCCCCAACAACAACCACAGCAGCTCCAACTACAACCACTGCTTCTCCAACAACTACCACAGCTGCTCCAACAACAACCACAGCTGCCCCAATAACAACCACGGCTGCTCCAACAACAACCATGGCTGCTGCAACATCAACCACAACTTCTCCAACAACAAACACAACAGCTACAACTATAACCACAACTGGCCCAACATCAACTACAGCTGCTCTAAAAACTACCACAGCTACTCCAACAACAACTACCACAGCAGCTGCAACAACAACCACAGCTGCTGCTACAAAAACAACCATGGCTGTTGCCACAACCACTGCTTCAACAACTACCACAGCTGCCCCAATATCACCAACAGCTACTCCAACATCAACCACAGTTGCCACTACATCAACCTTAGCAGCTGCAACTACAATGGCTGCTCTGACAACAAACATATCTTCCTCAACAATAATCTCAGCTGTCATTACAACAACCACAGCTGTTCCAACAACAACCACGGCTGCCGCAACTACAACAATGGCTGCTCAAACAAATACCACAGCTGCTCCAACAACAACAACCAGGGCAACTGCAACAACAACAACGGCTGGCCCAACAACAATCTCAGCTGTCCCAATGACAACCACAGCTACTCCAACAACAACTACTTTAGCTCCAAACGCTACCACAGCAGCTGCAATAACAACCACAGCTGCTACAACAACAACCATGGCTGCTGCCACTACAACCACTGCTTCAACAACTACAACAGCTGCTCCAAAAACTACCACAGCTGCTCAAACTACAATCACAGCTGCCCCAACATCAACTACAGCTGCTCCAACAACAAACACAGCTGCTGCAACTACAACCACAGCTGCTCCAATAACAACAACCATGGCTGCTGCAACCACAACAATGTCAGATGTCCCAACAACTATCACAGCTGCTCAAATTATAACCACAGCTGTCCCAACGTCAACCACAGCAGCTCCAACTATAACCACAACTGGCCCAACATCAACGCCTGCTCCAACAACTACCACAGATTCTCCAACAAGTACCACATCTTCCCCAACAACAACCACAGCAGCTCCAACTACAACTACTGCTTCTCCAACAACTACCACAGCTGCTCCAACAACAACCACAGCTGCCCCAATAACAACCACGGCTGCTCCAACAAAAACCATGGCTGCTGCAACATCAACGGCTGCTCCAACAACTACCACAACTTCTCAAACAACAAACACAACAGCTACAACTATAACCACAACTGGCCCAACATCAACTACAGCTGCTCTAAAAACTACCACAGCAACTCCAACAACAACTACCACAGCAGCTGCAACAACAACCACAGCTGCTCAAACAACAACTACAGCTTCTCCAACAACAATCTCAGCTGTCCAAACAACAAACACAGCAGCTCCAAGTTCAACCACAGCTGCTCCAACAAAAACGCCTGCTCCAACAACTACCACAGATTCGCCAACAAGTACCACATCTTCGCCAACAACAACCACAGCAGTTCCAACTACAACCACTGCTTCTCCAATAACTACTATAGCTGCTCCAACAACCACCACTGCTGCAACTACAATCACAGCTGCCCCAATGAAAATCTCAGCTGTCCGAACTACCACAACTGCTCCAACAACAACCACAGCTGTTCCAACAACAATATCAGCTTTCCCAGCAACAACCACGGCCGCTCCAAGTACAACCAAAGCTACTCCAACAACAACGCCTGCTCCAACAACTACCACAGATTCTCCAACAAGTACCACATCTTCCCCAACAACAACCACAGCAGCTCCAACTACAACCACTGCTTCTCCAATAACTACTATAGCTGCTCCAACAACTACCACAGCTGCTCCAACAACAACCACAGCTGCCCCAATAACAACCATGGCTGCTCCAACAACAACCATGGCTGCTCCACAAACAACAACCATGGCTGCTCCAACAACAACCACCGCTGCTCCTACAACAACCACAGCTGCTCAAATAACAACACCTGCTCTAACAACTACCACAGCTGCTCCAACTACAACCAGAGCTGCTCCAACAACAACCACAAAAGCTCCAACTCCAAACACAGCTGCCCCAACATCAACCACAGCTGCTCCAACTACAACAACAGCTGCCCCAACATCAACGACAGCTGTTCCAACAACAACCAAAGCTGCTCCCACAACATCCACAGCTGCTCCAACAACAACCACAGCTGCCCTAACCTCAACCGCAGCAGCTCGAACAACAAAGTCTGCTTCAACAATGACCACAGCTGCTCCAACAACAACAACCACTACTGCTGCAACTACGTCTGTTTCAAAAACAACCACAGCTGCCCCAACAACAATCTCAGTTGTCCCAATATCAACCACAGCTGCTCCAACAACTACCACACCTGCTCCAACAACAAACACAGCTGCCACAACAAAAGTCTCAGCTGTCCTAACAACAACCACAGTAACTCCAACTACAACCACAGCTTCCCCAAGAACAACCATGGCTGCTGCAACTACAACAAGGGCTTCTCCAACTACAACCCCAACTATCCCAACTACAACCACAACTGCACCAACAACAATCTCAGCTGTCCCAACAACCACAATAGCTCAAACTACAACTACCACTTCCCCAACATCAACAACAGCACCTCCAACAGCAACAACAGCTGCTTCAACAACAATGGCTGCTGCAGCTAAAACAAAGGCTGCTCCAAAATCAACCACAGCTGCTCTAAAGTCAACCACAGCTGCTACAACATTAACCACAGCTGCTCCTACAACAACCACAGAAGCTCCAACTACAATCACAGCTGCTCCAAAAACAACGCCTGCTAAAACAACAACCACAGTTGCCCCAACAACGCCTGCTACAACTACCAAAACTGCTCCAACAACAACATCCACGGCTCCTACAACGTCTGCTCCACCAACTACCACAACTGTCCCAACAACAACCACGTCTGCTCCAACACCGAACATGGCTGCTCCTTCAACTGCAGTTTTGCCAAAAACTACCACTGTGGTCACAACTACAGCCACTACAACAGAAGCTCCTGCTCCAGTCTTTTATGTTGCAGTAACAATGGTAGAACCATATGTTACAGAGTTGACCAATAAGACCAGCAAAGAGTACCGGGCTCTTGAAGTAATAGTGATAGAAATTGTAAGTGCAATGTCCAAAACGTTTGTGGAAATTTCCTTTACTTTCCTGTTTTTGGAAATACTATAGTAAGTACATTAACATCCCGTTTTATTTGTGTTTTTTCCCACAGTTCACCATCATCTACAGGATCAGATTCGAGTTCCGCTTTAGTGGCTGTCATGTCATTAGATTTAGGTAGGGTTTATTGGTTAAAAGCAAAATTTGTTTCCTTTTGCAAACAAATTGAATTGTGACACGTTATTTTCACCATTTTTAATCACAAAAAGGACATTTTTTTGAACTACACCGTAACAAGTGGCTGTAAAAACTACAGTGTGATTTTACAGTAAGGCGGCTGTGTTTTCAAATTACAGCTCTTTGCTGTGAACATAAATGTGCCGGGAAGGAATATGGAATTTAATTGGACCGCTGTATCACGTGCATTGTTGTACTGTAATTTTTAAAAAGTACAGAAGCATTGTGGGAAATTAACCGGCGCCAGGCAGAGAAAGTACGCGGGCTGCCGAGCAGGAGTAAGGACTTTAACTAGGTAAGAACCTTTTAATACTGTTTTATTTCAGTTATATAACAAAAATATATATGTTCATGTAGAGCTACACTCATGCTTCTTTCATTTAGTTTGCTAAAGCTAAGTTCGGGGGGTTTTCTATGCTAGCAGCATCATGTTTAACTTAAGTAGTTATCACGTTTTTTTTACTCCGAATAAGAACGTTTTTAATAAAACTGTTTTGTCTACTAGTTAACAAAACTATAATTTAAATGTTTAGAGTTACGCTCGTGCTTTTTTTTCATTTGGTTAGCTAAAGCTAACTTCGTTTTTTTAAGCTAGTATTATGTTTAACATAAGCGCTTTTTAGTTAAATTATGATGTTTTTTTCCACTCTGAATATGCCGATGGTTAGATTATTAGCTAACACTAATCTAGGTAATGACTTCGGGGTAAATACTTTAGTTTTTTCTGTAATATCCGGAGAAAGCCTTAAACTGGCATGTTATGTGCCTAACTCTGGCGTAGCTCTATGGCGACAGCAACGTGTTTGTTAAACGAATCATATCCACATCGCTTTGTGTTAATTTCCGCGGGGCTTATGCGGTGCTTATTCGTCCCGTAATTAATTAGCATTTTACACTCCTCTTCAGTAAACTAGCATCGTGGAACTTTATTTTTGCGGACCAGACAGATCCTCTCACTGCGATGCAATCAGTCAAATGTAGCTGCCATGC
Source organism: Aphyosemion australe (assembly GCA_006937985.1). Classification (NCBI taxonomy): domain Eukaryota; kingdom Metazoa; phylum Chordata; class Actinopteri; order Cyprinodontiformes; family Nothobranchiidae; genus Aphyosemion; species Aphyosemion australe. Next base: position 53,785 of record SSNS01000755.1, on the reverse strand, counting down.
GCGACCTCCACATAATTAAAATAACTTTTGTACTCTGCTGTAATAAATGCATTTAATCAGAAAGTTTAGTCTGTTGTGCGCCCATCCTACAGTTAATCTGCTGTCAGAGTAAGAGCAGCTCACTCTGATGATTTGACGTCAGAGTTAGGTGGTCTCTGTTAAAAATACTGAAGTTATATGAGATGTTGCTTGTATGTTAAAAATGATTATTTAGTTACTCATCCTTGTGTTCCTGAAATTTATTAATGGATTGCTGCCAATTTATTATAATTAAAACTGCATGACACAAAGACATCGGCTGGGCAGTTTGGTGCAATCAGCAGATTATTATTTTCTTTTTTTTATTGTTTAGATAATTTTTTACTTTATCTGTGTTAGGGCTGGGTGATATGGCCTAAAATCAATATTACGGTATATTGAGGAGTTAACCTTGATAACGATAAATGGACGATAACTACATGTATGCGCAAAAACAAAAGTTGTCCACTAGATCGGGCTGTCATGTTTATTAGGTGGTACAGCTTCAAGGGACATGAACATCACCTATCTACACACTTCTCTTTTATTTTTATTACCAAATTTCTTTACATGGGAAAAATTATATCGATTAGAGTAAGAAATTTTGATAACAATATTTTTTTGATTTATTGCCGAGCCCTAATCTGTGTGTTTTCAGTTGAATTGATGCTGTGGTAAAGACAATGGATTCACACGTCAAAAACCGGCACCTCGGTTATGTGTGGGTTTTTTTTCCACTTTACCAGCAGCCTAACGTTTGAATCAGTCCACATATATTTCAAACAATTTTGTCCTATTCTCAGGTATATTTTTTAGTCCATAGTGGTTACAGAAGATTCTAATATTTTTTACTGCTGATCTTTGATTCAGCAGAAGGTGTAGTTTTTGTAAATTCAGATCAAGATTATTTGAATACTGTAATTTAAAAACTAAATACTAACATCTGTGAATATCTTTTGCCCCAGGAAACGGATTGATCATTGGACAACAATTGAGAGTGTAATTGCTTGTGAAGGCACTCAACCTACCTTCCTGGTCTTGTTGCACCCTTTACTATCTTCTGTGTGTTTAACCATGAGGATCCAGAGGAGGCAACATGCACACTGGAGTTCATTAAAAGGTGAGCCCTATTTCACTAATGCATTTACCCTACATTAAACCTATCTGGTTGTTCAGAAGTGTCTGATCCCAAAATGCAGTATATAGACATATAAGATGTAGCTTGAACACTGAGCTATTTGTCTCCCGTCTGTTTTTAGTTGCTTCAACCCCAAGAGAGGAACAAAGGAAAGGAAACTGAAAACGTATGGGTGACTTGTGCAAAAGAATCGGACAACAGTGAACCCACATGTCTCCACTCTCCTCTGCAAATGCATGATCTACCATTGGAACTTTTAAAATGGTAAGATTACACATTTAAAAACAATCTTTCTTATGTGCTTGTTTTTTTTCTTCACAATATTCTACAAGCTTCAGTAGACCAGGATCAACATCTGTTTAGACCAGGGCTTTTAAACTCCGGTCCTCGAGGGGCACAATGCTCAATTCTGATTCTTTGATTAAATCTGATTATTTTGTGTGGTTGTTTACATTATAACTGAAATGCAAACGCAAACACTCTCTAATGCGAATGGTTTCTGACCCTAAAGCAGCCCACGAGCGCAGAAGACCATAAATCACACAGAACACACTATTCCAGAAGAGATGGAGTTGTGACGTGAAAGGCTTCGCTGACAGAGTTCATCTACAATTTTAGGATCATACCTTTCAAGTCTCCCGTTTTGGCCATGAACCCCACTCATATTTTACCATTTTTTCCCACTGTCCTCCTGTATTTGTATTTTTCTGAAATTTCCCATATTATGTTCATTCACAGAGAAAAAATTCCCACAGAGACCAGAGAGACACATGGCTCCAGCAGTGCACGAACACCCACCTCTCCACCCACACTCTCTCATGTATTTTCAAATCCAAAACTTGACAGGTATGTTCAGGGCATTCAGACAGACCCTTGAATCTTTCTATCAGCGCTTCTCCTCAGGAACGTCAACACACGACACTCACCTCAGCTGACTCAGTGACGTAGGAGGTGGATTTAGTGCGACATGACCGTTCAGACTGAAGTCGCTTTCAAAAACATCTGATATGTATCGATTTCAGCACTACATATGAAAGTGACCTGGATCAGATGTGAGAAAATCAGATTTGTGCTTTTCAGACTGACACAAAAAAATCAGATATGTTTCGGATTCAGAACTTAATGAATGAACTTAATACCGGAACATTTTCATTGAGTACTAATTTGGGAAGATGGTGGCAATAAGGCATTTTAGTTTATAGTTTTTAAAATAGTTTCCAGTCCAAAACGGGAGACTTGACAGGTGTGATCCTGAAATTGTGTCTGAACTGTCAGTGAAGACTTTCAAATCACAACTCCACCTCCCCTGGTTCTGACTGACTTCTTGTCTTCTGCGCATGTGGGTCACTTTGGGGCCGTGAACCGTTCACACTGGAAAGTGTTTGGTGTCACATTTCAGTTATAATGTGAACGCAAAGAAATTTAATTTACTCAAAAAATCTGAATTGAGCATTAAGACCTGCAGCCTTATGCCTAATTTATGCTTCTCCATCAGCTCCATGAGGAAAGACGCACAGACATTGACGGAGACATTTTGCCTTCGTACTTCTCTGTCACCTGGGAAGAGTTGCAAAGCAATTCCCCGCCAGGACAATAGAGGGCGTAGTGCTTTTCTGGGGTATCCTGTCATGTATCCGGTCCAAGATAGTGTTACTATAGTGTTCATATTGTGTTTTTTGTATTTCAGAGACTTTTTAATACAAACAAATTTGTCCCTCAATGTCCTCCACCTCTCCATGCACTCGCCACCTCTAAACCCACATTTCCCGTCATTTTTGTCCACGAATAAAATGATTGCTGTGTATCTTTATACTCCTCTAGTCATGGGTGAATAAACGTTCATATTTTCAGAGTTTTTCTGCAAGGTATTCCTCAAGCTGCTCCGTGTCTGCCAGTGTATATCTTCAGCTCTTTTTATTTTTTGAGGGTGGCAATGGCGGTGCTGTTGACGAATTTAAAAGAAGTGCATCCTGGCCAATCACAAGCTTGCATTTTCTGTCCCGTTCGACGGTTATTTAGAAAAGTGGGCTTGACTCCGTTTGTCCTTGCGAGCCTGTTGGAAAGCTCTCGCAACGACAGATAATGGCGTTGCGTGTCTCCATACCGACACAGATGGTGAAGCATAATTTAGGCTTTAGTATTTTCCCTGCTCCAATAAACTGCTGATTAAAATCAGGTGTGTTAAAGCAGAGAAACAACTAAAACATGCTAGATTGTGGCTCTCAAGGACCGAAGTTCAAGACCTTCATTTTAGACTCTCTCTCATTGTAACTGTTCTCCTGTCTGTTGGACATAGACAGGAGGACAGGTACAGCAAAACTCTCTTTCTTAGTGTCAATGGTCCCCTCCTCTCTGGTTTTACCTGACATGAATGTGGTTAAATCTGCTCTACAGTTCATGTTTTCAGTAACACATTTGTTCTTTCTGTTTCTTCTAGCAACCGTTTGATGAAGTCCATGGATCAGCAGCAGGATCATTTCTGGCCTGGATCAGTCAGTATTATTTTTTTAGAGGTGTGTTCAGGACTAAGCTCTGCTCGGTTGGTTTTGTTTGTCAGTTCAGTAAGTTTTAATCATACACATTGTTCAAACGTTTATGCCTTTGGTTGACAGACTATTGTTTGGATCTTTGACCCTTTGGCATTTTTATTTTCCAAGTAATTTAACAAGTTGTATGCATTACATTATCATTTTGTTTCCATCAGAAATAAGCATTTAAAAATCTGAATTCATTATGGTTTTGGATCAATATTTGCCTGTATTTGTACATTCTGGTTGTGATACACTTCAACATTTATGTGAAAAGCAAATGTTGCTGTTGTTTTTTAAAAAATATGTATTTTTCCTATATTGCAGTTTCTTGCTTTTAAATTGACAGTGAAATAAACTAATATGAAAATACTTTTTTCTTATTTCTTGAAATTTGAAAAAGTACAGAAACCACTGAATAGATTTACAATAATAAAATTACAGCAAGTCTGTAACAGAATTACAGTAAAATTGTAATAAAATTACAGTAAAATTGTTATAAAATTACAGTAAAAATGTAATTAAATTACAGTAAAAATGTAATAAATTACAGTAAAATTGTTATAAAATTACAGTAAAAATGTAATAATTACAGTAAAATTGTAATAAAACTACAGTAAAATTGTAATAAAATTACAGTAAACTGTAATTTGGGTACTGTAAAATTTACAGTAAAGTGCTGGAAACCCTACTGCCAGTAATTTACTGTAAAATTTACAGTGGATTTTTAACAGTGTACGTTGGCTCTTGTCAATTTTGTTGCTTTCAACATTCCGATGTATTGAAATCTTGCAGACCAAGCACCGTGGGCACACTTGTGAATGGTACTGAAGCAGTGGTTGGGGTAGAGTTTAGTAAAACCATACCAACTGACCAAATCCCAACGGTTAATGAGGTTCAACAAACCTTAGTGGATGCTGCAACTAATACAAGCCTCAACTTAAACATCACCTCAGTACCGTCATCTATCCAAGTAACAGGTAAGTAATAAGTGGCCAAACACCTCACTAAAATAATTGTGCATGGACATTTAGTCAAGAATAACACAAGCTTCTGTTTACGTAGGTATGTCTGGTTTTGTAAAACAAAATACTTGTAATTGCAGGAACTCACTCAGATTTTTCTTTGATTTGTAAGAATCAGTAATGTCACTTTAAATTCAATTGACCATGTAACAAATACATTCCTAATAGCTTGAATGCTTAGGCATTCAAACATTAAATGTCTTGTTTTACTGTCCTTTGCTGTTCTTCAAAACATGTTCAGCTATTTCAGCATTTTTGGTATCAAAACATCCAGCTAATTAAGTACTTTTCAGCTATGACTTTTGGTATTGTTTATGTTCACTATTTTTCAAGATTTTCCATTTGTTCTGTGATTTGCAGCTTAATTGATTACTGAGCCCACTTGAATGCTTAGTACTTTTTTTCTGCGAGAAAGAAGTGTTGTAGCATACATATAAGATCAAATAGAAAGAGTAAGAAAGTGGGCGGAACAAAAAAATGTTAAAGGCACGGTATTCATAGTAACCAAGTGGGTGGAACCCAACGTTAACGGCAAAACTTTATGATGTCACAGCTGCGACTTTTATATTAAGCCTTTGGCCAGACTGAAAAATCGCAACTTCACTTTCAATTTTCAGTTTTCTATCATTTTCAGCAATTAGCATTCACCCTCCATTTTTGCTAAAAATGCAGCTTTCAAATTTTTTTTCTTTACTTGTTATAGTACCCTCTGTGGAATCACTTGTTGAAGTACCATATTTGGTTTTTGCTTTTGTAGGTAGTAACGTACCAACAACAACCACGGCTGCTCCAACACCGAACACGGCTGCTCCTTCAACTGCAGTTTTGCCAAAAACTACCACTGTGGTCACAACTACAGCCACTACAACAGAAGCTCCTGCTCCAGTCTTTTATGTTGCAGTAACAATGGTAGAACCATATGTTACAGAGTTGACCAATAAGACCAGCAAAGAGTACCGGGCTCTTGAAGTAATAGTGATAGAAATTGTAAGTGCAATGTCCAAAACGTTTGTGGAAATTTCCTTTACTTTCCTGTTTTTGGAAAAACTATAGTAAGTACATTAACATCCCGTTTTATTTGTGTTTTTTCCCACAGTTCACCATCATCTACAGGATCAGATTCGAGTTCCGCTTTAGTGGCTGTCATGTCATTAGATTTAGGTAGGGTTTATTGGTTAAAAGCAAATTTTGTTTCCTTTTGCAAACAAATTGAATTGTGACACGTTATTTTCACCATTTTTAATCACAAAAAGGACATTTTTTTGAACTACGTTGGCTCTTGTCAATTTTGTTGCTTTCAACATTCTGATGTATTGAAATCTTGCAGACCAAGCACCGTGGGCACACTTGTGAATGGTACTGAAGCAGTGGTTGGGGTAGAGTTTAGTAAAACCATACCAACTGACCAAATCCCAACGGTTAATGAGGTTCAACAAACCTTAGTGGATGCTGCAACTAATACAAGCCTCAACTTAAACATCACCTTAGTACCGTCATCTATCCAAGTAACAGGTAAGTAATAAGTGGCCAAACACCTCACTAAAATAATCGTGCATGGACATTTAGTCAAGAATAACACAAGCTTCTGTTTACGTAGGTATGTCTGGTTTTGTAAAACAAAATACTTGTAATTGCAGGAACTCACTCAGATTTTTCTTTGATTTGTAAGAATCAGTAATGTCACTTTAAATTCAACTGACCATGTAACAAATACATTCCTAATAGCTTGAATGCTTAGGCATTCAAACATTAAATGTCTTGTTTTACTGTCCTTTGCTGTTCTTCAAAACATGTTCAGCTATTTCAGCATTTTTGGTATCAAAACATCCAGCTAATTAAGTACTTTTCAGCTATGACTTTTAGTATTGTTTATGTTCACTATTTTTCAAGATTTTCCATTTGTTCTGTGATTTGCAGCTTAATTGATTACTGAGCCCACTTGAATGCTTAGTACTTTTTTTCTGCGAGAAAGAAGTGTTGTAGCATACATATAAGATCAAATAGAAAGAGTAAGAAAGTGGGCGGAACAAAAAAATGTTAAAGGCACGGTATTCATAGTAACCAAGTGGGTGGAACCCAACGTTAACGGCAAAACTTTATGATGTCACAGCTGTGACTTTTATATTAAGCCTTTGGCCAGACTGAAAAATCGCAACTTCACTTTCAATTTTCAGTTTTCTATCATTTTCAGCAATTAGCATTCACCCTCCATTTTTGCTGAAAATGCAGCTTTCAATTTTTTTTTCTTTACTTGTTATAGTACCCTCTGTGGAATCACTTGTTGAAGTACCATATTTGGTTTTTGCTTTTGTAGGTAGTAACGTACCAACAACAACCACGGCTGCTCCAACACCGAACACGGCTGCTCCTTCAACTGCAGTTTTGCCAAAAACTACCACTGTGGTCACAACTACAGCCACTACAACAGAAGCTCCTGCTCCAGTCTTTTATGTTGCAGTAACAATGGTAGAACCATATGTTACAGAGTTGACCAATAAGACCAGCAAAGAGTACCGGGCTCTTGAAGTAATAGTGATAGAAATTGTAAGTGCAATGTCCAAAACGTTTGTGGAAATTTCCTTTACTTTCCTGTTTTTGGAAAAACTACATTAACATCCTGTTTTATTTGTGTTTTTTCCCACAGTTCACCATCATCTACAGGATCAGATTCGAGTTCCGCTTTAGTGGCTGTCATGTCATTAGATTTAGGTAGGGTTTATTGGTTAAAAGCAAATTTTGTTTCCTTTTGCAAACAAATTGAATTGTGACACGTTATTTTCACCATTTTTAATCACAAAAAGGACATTTTTTTGAACTACGTTGGCTCTTGTCAATTTTGTTGCTTTCAACATTCCGATGTATTGAAATCTTGCAGACCAAGCACCGTGGGCACACTTGTGAATGGTACTGAAGCAGTGGTTGGGGTAGAGTTTAGTAAAACCATACCAACTGACCAAATCCCAACGGTTAATGAGGTTCAACAAACCTTAGTGGATGCTGCAACTAATACAAGCCTCAACTTAAACATCACCTTAGTACCGTCATCTATCCAAGTAACAGGTAAGTAATAAGTGGCCAAACACCTCACTAAAATAATCGTGCATGGACATTTAGTCAAGAATAACACAAGCTTCTGTTTACGTAGGTATGTCTGGTTTTGTAAAACAATATATTAATTGCAATCAAAGGATGTCTGCAATTTATTTAATAGTCCTTTTTCCCATTTAATGAAAAATTTGTTTTTGGGTTTGATACATTTAAAATGGGAGTTCAAGGAACTTGACAATTTGTGACATGTTGAAGTTACGAGACCTTCCCTTTATTAATACTTCTTCATTTGTTTAAATGACTAGTTGCAGAAAGTTGCTCAGATTTTTCTTTTATTTGTAAAACATGTCACTTTAAAATCAACTTACAATGCAACAAGTACATTCTTAGTAATTTTTCTTCCCTTATTTTAGTAGTCCTTTTTGACACATCATATTCCATTTTTTTTCTTGGCAGGTGTTAAAATACCAACAACTGTAGCCACACCCACAGCTGCCCCAACAATCATTTCTCCCCCAAGAACAACAATTGTATCTCCTTTAACAGCCAAAAGAGCCCCCACAACAGTTACACCAGTTCTTATTACAACTACAGCTCCTCCAACTATCACCACAACTTCTACAAGCAAATTTTCACTTTTAACAAGCATTGTTTATCCAGCAACTTTCACGTCTGCATTGACTACCACAACCGTAACAGCTCAACAGGGCACAACAACAAGGCAGCTCACCTTTAGGTCTGCAAGAGAAACATTCACTTTTGATTTGACAGATCCATCTTCTCAAGCTTTCAAAAATCGAGCTGAACTCATACAGATAACAGTGAGTATTTTACAATCATTTTACAATAACCACATCTTTACAACACGTTTTTTAGAGAAATATGCACTCTATGAACATGGACAAAAAATAAACATCTTGCAAATATCATCAGACATTTTTTAAAAATAATACTTTGTTTTTATAGATAAAAAACAAAATTCTTAGATACAACAGAAGGAACAATCAACATCTGAGGGCAATACACATCTCTAGCATACTTTGTAGAGTATTTTTACGTTACACTAATATTTTCCCTGAAATATTGTCATGTTCAGTAAAAAAGTTTAAATTTCCCCCCTGGCAAATGTTTGATCTTTTCCTGTTTTGTGTCCCAGTATAAACAGCTTTTTTTGATGTGTGTAAGGGTGGTTTCTGTTTTCAGCACAACAGGATGATAATTGCAATGTTTCACTAGTTGAAAAAGCTTACTGTCTTTAAAAACTAGTTAATCTTGGTATAGATTGAGTGAACTGGGGTTGTATTCTGATATAAATTAATTTAAATGGTGGCCATTTACCATGCATTCTAAACAGTTATATTTTCTGTAAGAAGCTTGCTTTTTTATTGCATTACTGTCTGTAATGTTAGCTTTCTACCACTTATCATTACCCTTGAAATGCTGCCCATCAGCAGGTTTATGTATATGTTGAAAATTCATTACATAGTCTGCATTCACCATTTATGGCAGAAGGTGAGTGTGTAGGAGGCAGGATGTGATCCAGAAACACCTGAGCACATTTCTGGGAAGAGTGTGATTTATAAAGCAGAAAGTGCAAGTGGATGTGCGTTGGCAATGTTTTACAGGTTTGAAAATGAATTTGCGTTAGCAATTTCATTTTCAGCTTAAGTAGAGCTATAGTGTGGATTCTATGCAAAGTTTTAAAAAGTAGGCCTGAAGTGATTAACAGGGTTGTGCAGAGCTTAATGGGCTGCTGAACAGGTAATTCAACAGTTGAATAAGAGGTGTAGAAGCAGGCAAATAACATACATGCTGGATAGTGGCTCTAAAGGACCATTATTCCCCACCCCAAATCTTTAAAAAACATGTTAATATTATTTGCACAAAATTATTTTCACATACAATGATCTCACCAGCTCTATTTTTTTATTTTGTTTCAGTATCTTAGAATGAGCCATTTCAGGGCTTGGTACCTTTAAGGAAAACAAGCAGTTGCTGGCCCTGCCCACTCATTTCCTGATAGGCTGGGCATTTATAACAGTAAAAATGGGAAATTACAGGTCACATTTCTGCTTTCTCTACCAACAGCGTTATAGTTAAAGCACTGTGTCATATCCAAATGATTTAAATCAAGAAATAACTTGAGTTGTTTCCTATATGCACCAACACATGCATTTAGTAAGTAGTAAGTAAAGTTTATTTATATAGTACTTATCACAGAAAGAAGTGTTTCACAAAGAACAAAACAAATCAAAAAGTCATAAAATGATCATAAAAACAAAACAACAAAATATCATAAAATAAAAATGAAAGATAATTAAAATCAGAAAACAAAAAATTTAGAAGCAGGGTAAAGTCATAAGTCAAACTACAAAAAGTTCATAAAACAACAGAAAGATAAGTTATTTCAACAAGTAATTTTACAGATAAAAAAAAGAAGAAAAAAAAATTTAAGTAAAAGCAGCTTTAATTAAAAGGGTATTCAGCTGCTTTTAAAAGGTGATCAGACTGTCAATACAATGTAAGGTTAAAGGAAGTTCATTCCAAAGTCAAGGTGCAACAGCCTGGAAAGAGCGATCACTTCGACTTTTATATCTGGTCTTTGGAACTTCTAGAAGGTTCTGGTTTGTGGACCCGAGGGCTCGAGTTGGAGCATAAGGCTTTAACAGTTCAGTAATATAAGGAGGAGCTTGACCATGTAGAATCCTGAAAGTTATAGTCAGGATTCTACAATTAATTCTAAAGTTAAAGGGTAACCAATGCAAAGACATCAGAATAGGAGTAATGTGAGCTCTTCTGTTTGCTCCAGTTAGCAGCCTCACTCCAGAGTTCTGGACCAACTGAAGGGCATGGATAACCATTTCAAATTCATGTTTTGACATCAACCTTTACAGTTTAGAGATATTTCTCAAATGATAAAAACAGTTTCAGACCAGCGGTTTTGAGTGGCCTTCAAAAGACATTGATTGGTCTTTACTTAAATACTAAGTGAAGAAAAATTCATTATTCATATTACTTGCATCTCCCTAATCTGCTGACTTGACACAGAACAGGTACAGCTCCCTCTGTTGTCTGGTTAATTGTGCTGTGTATTGTTTGAGGTCCTCAGAACTGTACTAACGTTAACCAGACCATACCAAACCACTCATTGGAAACCAGGCAAAAGCAGTCTGCTTTGAAGAGGTTTGCTGGTTAATCCTGCTGTCCAATATCTGGGGTTCTCGATGGCTAACCTGAACCGAGCCTCACTGAAACACTAATTTCCCAATCTGGGACTTTTTCCCAAATGGCTCGTTTTAGTTGTGATTCTTAATTCAAACACTCCAGTCCAATCCAATCCACCTTTATTTTTATAGCACTTTATACACAACTCTGTCGACCAAAGTGCTGTACAGATAAAAACAACTATCAAGGATAAAACACTAAAAACCTAAATAAAACAATAAAAACATACAAAAAAGAAATTAATAAAACACAACACAGCTTACACTGACAGAAAATAGATGGACAGGTTTTTTTTTTTCGTGTTTGGAGTTGCAGTAGAGACCCACATGGCGGGAATAAAATATGCGAAATGTCTGATTAGCTTAATATGTCTCCTTTAATAAGTCTTGTAAATATGCAGAAATGCTTTCAATAATTTGTGCACAAACATTTAGGTGTTAGGAGTTACATTACATTCATACTTTTTTCCTTTCTTCATAAAGCTTGCACCATACTTTTCAAGCCAATTTTGGTCATTCCTAGGTTTAAGAGTGGTATCTTTCAGGTAATTTTCTTTTAAAACTAAACTAAATTTTAAGATTGTAAATGATATATTTGTATGTATAACAATATGTTTTTTTAATTTTGCAGTTATGGGTCAATCATGAATAATGTTGACATTACTTTTAATTCAACATATGTCCCAAATGACACTGCTCTTACAAGTGTTTTGGTCGATGCTGCTCCAAACATCACAGGCTTCAACATTGACATCTATAACATCTCTGTGAATGGCACAAGTAAGAAATTAATATATGAAAAAGATAAAGTACTAAAAGAGGTTAAAACAGTTTTAGAAACAGAATATTTCAGATTTTTTTTAATTATCTGACTTCTAAGAGGTCTGTTCTATCCCACTTTATAAGTGGGTCACTAATTGACTTGTACTGCAAATGTAAAGGCTTTGTTTTACTTTGACAAATCCTGTATCCACCTTATTCTTATGGCTTTGCGCGAAAAATTCAAGCAACTTCTGGTCGTATGTTTACATTGAGATGATGCGATCCCTTTACACTAATCCTCTTTTTATGGGCTTTTAGAGACGTAAAACATGTATGAACATCAGCTGTCACAGCTCAAACGGGACACAGTTACACTCCTTCTGCATACTGCACCAGAGGGGTGGGGGGACGATCTTAAAAGGGAGACAGCAATGGCGTCTAACATCAATGATTTATGTTGTTTTAGTATGAAAAAACGTGAATATCAGGTGTACTGGGACATTGCACTACTTTGTTTGATAAAAATACGAAGCCGCTAAGTATATCCGACAGACTTACTCACATTGGAGTCTAAATTGTCCAATGTTTCAAACGTACGTGGTTCCTGCGCTGCCGCCATGTTGTTTGTGTTTGCGGTCGCAGCTCTGACGTCATCGGCTACTCCCGCTCTGTGATTGGCCCACAATATAGAGCATTGTGATTGGCCCAACTAAAATTATAGCGAGCTGTGATTGGACAGCCACAGCAGTGGATCGGGCTGCAAGGGTTCCAGTGATGAGTGCCTAGACCAAACTTTGCAAGGCAAGAATTTGGTCTAGTTCACGGCTACAAATAAACTGCTACTAGCAACAAAACCTCACCATGCAAACCAATGGATATGTGCCATTTCCGGTATCGCAACAGATGTTTCTAGCGTCATCGTTTCTCCATAAGGCTACTCAAAAATAAGGTGGATAAATTCTAGATGCATTTTTTCATTCTTATGACATGTTTTTTTAAAATAAATATTTGTATGATATGTTACAACTTCTACCACAACAGCACCAACCACAACTACAGCAACTCCAACAAAAACTACAACAGCTTCAAGAACAGCTACAGAAAATGCTCCAAATGCATCTACAGCAACTTCAACTACAATCACAGGAGCTCCAACAAAAAATACAACAACTCAAAAAACAACCATACCTGCTCCAACAACCTCAGCTGTTCCAACACTTACAGCTGCATCAACAACTACAAAAGCCCCAACAATGACCACAGCACCTGGAATAACAACTACTGCCCCAAGTAAAACCACAGCTTCTGTAAAAACAACCACAGAAGCTCCAACAGCAACTAAAAATATGTCTACAACAACCACAGAATCTTCAGCCACTACCACAGCTACCCCAACAACAATCACAGCTGACATAACAAAAACCAAAGAAGTTTTGCTAACAACTGAAGAAGCTCAAACAATAACCACAGGTGTTCAAACCACTACCACAGAAGTCCCAACAACTACCACAACTCAAACTATGATGACAGCTGCTCCAACCGTAATTATAGTATCTCAATTCGCAATAACGGAAGCACCAGCCATGACCAAAGGTGCTCCAAGTATACCTACAGCAGCTCCAAATGCAATCATAGAGATTTCAACCTCAAATACAGCAGCTCCATCAAGTCCATCAACAACCACAGTAACCACTGCAAACACCATAGCTGCTCAAACCACAACCACCACATATGCTCCCATGAGTACAATAGCTCCATCAAAAACCACAGAAAACAAAACAACCACAGGTGCTCCAACTACAAACACAGAAGCCACAACAACCATAGCTGCTCCAAAAACAACTGGAGTAGCTCCAATAACATTGACACCAAATGTAATCACCCCAGCTGTTGCAACAACAACCAAAGCCACTTTAACCACAATCAAAGCTGCTCCAACTACAACCACAGCAGCCCAAAAAACAACAGGTGCTCCAACTACAACCAAAGCTGCCCCAAGAACAATTTCAACAGCTCCAACAATAATCACAGCAGCTCCATCAACAACCACACCAGCCACATATACTTCAACTATAACCATAGAAGCTACAACAACCACATCCGGTCAAACAACATTTTCAACAGCTCCAGCAACAACCACAGCAGCCAAAACAACAGCCACAGCTACTTCAGCTACAACCATAAAGGCCACAACAACCACCACAGTTGCTGTAACAACCAAATATTTTCCAACAACAATTACAACAGCACCAACAACAACCACAGCTGCCCCAACCACAATTACAGCAGCCTCAACAACAATCACAGCTGCTCCAACAACCACGTCTACTCCAACAATTACAGCAGTACCAAAAACAATCACAGCTGCTCCAATTACAATGAAAGAAGCCACAAAAACAAGTACAGCTTCCTCACAAACAACCACTGAAAGTCTAACCACCACAGCTGTTTCAACTGCAACCTTAGCTGCTCCAACTACCACCACAGAAATCTTAACAACAGCAACTATTGCAACAAATACCACTTCTGCTCAAACAAAAATAAAAGCAGCCACAAGAACAACCACAGCTGCCCCAACAAGGAACATAGGCCCAACAATAGCAGCCCCAATAACAACTACAGCAGCTCCAAGAACATCCACAGCTGCTCTATCTACAACTACTGTCGTCCCAACAGTAACCACAGCAGTTCTAAAAACAACCGCAGCCCCTACAACAACCAAAGCAGCTCTGAAAACACTTGCAGCAGCTCCAAATACAACTACAACTTTTCCAACAACAACCACAGCTGCTCCAACTCTAATCACATCGGCTCATACTACAACCACAAAAGCCACTACAATAATCACATCAAGAACCACAGTCGAACCAAAACCAACCACAGCTGCCCCAGCAAAGACCACAGCATCCTCACAAACAACCACTGCCTATCTAACCACCACAGCTGTTCCAATTGCAACCTCAGCTGCTCTAATAACAACCATATATGTTCCAACAACAACCACAGCTGCTCCAACAACCATAGCAACTATAACAACAATTACAGCTGCTCCAAATACAACCACAAAAGCCACAACAACAACAATAGCTGCTACAATCACAGCTGCTCCAGTTAACACCAAAGAAGCCCCAACAATGACCACAACTATTCCACCAACAACCGTAGAAGCCTCAACAACAATCACAAAATCTCTAACAACAACTATATTTGCCCCAAGTACAACAACCACAGCTGCTCGAACAACAACCACAGCAACAAACCCTAAAGCAGCTCCAACCACAGGTGCTACATCTACAACCACAGCTGCTTCAATTACAACAGCTACTCAAACTACAACCGCAGCAGCCCCAACAACAATCACAGGTGCTCCAGCATTGACCACAACTATTCCAACAACCACAGCTGATCGATTTACAACTACAGCAGCCCTAGCAACTACCACAAATGCCCCAACAACAACCACAGCTGCTCCAACAACAACCAAAACAGGTCAAGCAGCAACCAAAGCCGCTCAATTTCCAACCACCAGTATTACAGAAGCATCACCAACAAACACAACAGCTCCAAAAACAACAACGACACCTTTTCCAACAGCAACCACAACTGCTCCAACTACAACAGCAGCCCCAACAACAACCACAGCTTCTCCAAGTGCATTCACACCTATGACAAATATAACCACAGAAGCCACATCTGCTTCAACAATGATCACAGCTGCTCCTACATCAACTACAGCAGCCCAAATCACACCCACAGAAGCCACAACATCAACCACAGCTGCTTCAACAGCTATCACAGCTGCTACAACTACAACCACAACCACAGCAGTCCCAACCATACCCACAGTAGCCCCAACAACCACAACTGTTGCAACAACAATCATAGCTGCTACACCAATAACACCCACAACAGCTCATACAATGTTAACTGCAGTTCCAACAATAACTATAGAAAAACTAACAAAAACAACAGCTGCGTTAACAACCACAGCAGTTCCAACAACAATCACAGCGACTCAAATAAGTACAGTAACTGCCACACCAACAACCACACCAGCCCTAACAACAATGGCTGCTCCAACAACAACCAAAGGGGCTTCAGCTACAATTACAGCAACCCCAACAACAGCCACAGCAGTTCCAACTAGAACCACACCAGTAACTACAACCACAGTAGCTCCAACCACCACCACAAAAGCCCATACAATGACCACAACTATTTCTACAACCAAAGGGACTCAAACTACAACTACAGAAGCCCAAACAACAGCCATGGAAATCACAAAAGCAACAAGCACAATTACAAAAACAACCTTTGCAGCTCCAAAAAGAACCTCAGAAGTTACAATTAGTTCTGCTCCAACAACTACAGCTGCTTCAACAGCAGCCAAACCAGCACCAAAAAACACTACAGCAGCTCCAACAACAAACACTGCAAATCTAACCAACACAGTTGTTCAAACTACAACCACAGCTGGTCCAACTGCCACCACAAAAGTTCCAACAACAATCACAACTATTCTAACAACAACCTCAGCAAATCTAAAGACCACAGCTGATAAAATAACAACTACAGTTTCTTCAACCACTACCACAGAAGCCCCAACGAGCACAGCAGCTCCAACAACAACCACAGCTGCTCCAACCACATCCACAGAAGCCACAGCAACAACCACAGCTTCTCAGAGTCACACCACAGCCATGGAAATCACAAAAGCAACAGCCACAACAACAAAAACAACCTTTGCTGCTCCAAAAATAACCTCAGAGGTTTCAATTAGTTCTACTCCATTAACAACCACAGCTGCTCAAACTACAACCACAGCAGCCTCAACGAAAACCACAGCTGCTTCAACAAAAACAACCACAGCTGGTCGAACTACCACCACAGAAGCAACAGCAACCACTGCTCATCCAACTACAATCACAGCTTCTCCAACCACCACCAGATCTATTCAAACTACAATCAAACCTGCACCAGCAACAACCACAGCTTCTCCAACAAAAACCATTGCAGTCCTAACAATGAAAACTGTAGCTCAAAGAACAACCACAGCAACAACCACCACAGCAATTCCATTAACAAGTACTACTGCTACAACAACAGCCACATTTTCTGTAACAACAGCTACTCAAACAGACACACCTTCAACAAAAGCTACAGCAGCCTCAGAAACAATTACAGCTAATACAACATCCATAATTATTCCATCTATAACCAAACCTACCACCACTACAGCAGCCCCTACACAAATTTCAGTATCCACTACAACTAAAGTCGCTTCCAAAACTACCACACCTGCAGTGACAACTAAGACCTCTACAACTGAAGCTCCTGTGCCGGTCTTTGTTGCTTCAGCAACTGTGATAGAACCATATGTTCCAGAGTTAAGTGACAAGAACAGCGAGCAGTTTCATGCTCTTGAAATAAGAGTGATATTAACTGTAAGTGCAGTTTTAATTTTTCTTTCTTTTAAATGTTTAATTTTAATTTTCAGTTCTGACATTTTTGTTCCAGTTTACAGCCATCTACAAGTCTAAATATGGGGATCTTTTCATCAGTTGCTATGTCATTGATTTTAAGTAAGATTTAAACATCCACCTTACTATTGTATCAACATAAGTAACCATTAAAACAAACTATTAAACAGTATACAAAGAACATTTTATTCAATTTTTTGTTATTCATCTTGTTTTTAACATGTCTATTTATTGGTGTTTTGCAGACCAGCTCAACAAGTCATAATACGAATGAATGATACTCAAGCGGATGTTGGCTTGGTGTTTAACAACACCGTGCCAATTGATGAAATCCCAGTAGCTAAAGATGTTCAACAAACCTTAGTGGAAGCTGCAACTAATACCAACCTCACCTTCAACATCACCTTTCAACCTTCCACTATCCAAGTAATAGGTAAGTAATAATAATTGCTAAAAATAAGCAACACATAGACCTTGATTAATTTGTCTGCTTTTTATTGAAATTTACTTTTTGTTTATATTTTTGCTAAAAAAAAAAAACATGTATTATTATTCCTTTTGTCATTTTAATTATTAACTAATTACTTTAATTACAATTTTAGACTTTTTTATTATGTTGTAAAATTTATTTTTTGACTTCGATATATTAAAAACCAGTGAAAGGAATCCTGTTATTGTTATTGACTTGCAGTTTTGATCATGAGATAATCCCTTCTTTCGTAACTGCATTGTGTGCACTAATAGCATTACTAAAAGGATCAACTTTCTTTATACAGTAACAAAAAATCTGGATTATTTTAAGTTGTATTTATCATTCAATAATCCAATTTTACCTTTTTGTTTTCTTAAAGTAATCTTTAATACAACATTTGTTTTTACATCATATTTCCTTGTATTTGGCAGGTGTGCCTCTCACAACAACAACTGTCACACCAACAGCTAATGATATAACCACCATTGCTACAAATGCAACACTAAATGTTACATCTACCACGGCTACAAATGCAAATACAAATGTTGCCAGTGCTGCTACTTTTGGAATCAGTCTAGCTACCAGTGCTACAACTGCAGCATCAAATGCTACTAATATTGCCACTACTGCTGTAACAAGTAGCCCAGGAACAATTGCAACAACTACTGTGACTTCTACTACTGCTACTACTACCTCTAAAGCTACGTCAATAACCACTTCTACAACCAGCACCACAACTGCTACAACTGCTGTGCCAACAACAACAAGGCGACTGATCTTTAGGTCTGCTAGAGAAACCTTTACCACTGATTTGGGGAATCCATTGTCTGCAGCATTTTTAAATCGAGCTGCACTAATAAAGTCAAATGTAAGTCTGTTATTTTCTACTAGAAAAATATCCTCATAAACTTGAAAAAAAAAATTTTTGTATGAGCCAATACGGACATAAATTGTCAAAGCATATTACATTAAAGAAAACATCTGCCTCATGAAATCAATCTCTCTGAGTGATGACAGAGGGTCATTGACATTGTCCTGGAGGACATTGTGACTGGTGTGTCTGGCAGCCGTGTGTGACACCTTGAAGTGTCTCTGCCGGTGGCTATGGGTTGCTGCCTGAAAGCTGTGTCACTGCTGGGTCAGTCTGTGGGAAGCATGCTGGCTTGGGTTCTGGGGTAGATCATCCCTGTATGGGGGTCCAGGCTGGGCCTAAGGTGCTTGGGTCCTGGCTTGTTTGCTGCCAGTGGTATAGGTGGGTCCATGCAGTGGTGCCCAGCCCTGGCCTGGGGACTGTCCTGTTGGACTTTGGTACTTCCTTAAAGAGCAAGTCACCCCCAAATCTACTGATAAACTGTATAATCTAGTGTCTAACAGTGCTGTTGACATCTGTAGTTAATATGTTTGGCATTTTATTTAATCTTTTTTAAGAATCAGAATAGACTTTATTGTCATTGTACAGGGTACAGCGAAATTGAAGTGCCACTCCATTTAGTGCAGGATAAATGTAAAATCAACACAATCAATCAAATCAAATTCAATCAAATAAATGTAAAATCAACAGTAATATGTGCAAACATTTGAGTAGCAGGATTACAACAGTAATATGTACAAAAATATAGAGTAGCAGCATTGCAGGTCCCTATTGTGTGCAGAATATATGCATATTGAGTGAAACGTAGAGAGCACATACAAATATTATTGCACTTTATCAATATTAGACGGTAAAAGTGGGGTTCGGGTTAACAGGTTCATCTGGTTTTGTGGTTGTTTGCTACGGTGAAAGCTCTGGGAAAGAAGCTATCTCTGAATCTAGTTGTCCTGGTTTTATGTGATATATCTATCTATATATATATATATATATATATATATATTTATTTATTTATATATATATATATATATATATATATATATATATATATATATATATATATATATATATATATTCAGGCTAAAACCATCAGTAGCTACGTTTACATGCACCAAATTTCCCCAATCCGATTCAAATCTTGGTTGATCAGAAATCCCAAATCTCTGTTTACATGGACACCTCTGGAATGATCCGATCATGCTGCAATGCACGCACCATAGATTGCCTTGTCTTTCCCGGAAGAAAAATTGTAAACAAACGCCATCTTGTCCGCACATATTTTCCCTTGCATTTTATTTGCTTATTCTCTAGCTTCGGTGAATTCTCGCTTCCTGCATCTTTAGATGCACTTGAGTGTATAACTCGGCATTTTTAACCGTTCGGCCATTGAGACGTTCAGGAATATTGAGCTCCCGTAGTATTTCCAGTAAAAAATAGCGTCGGCAACAGATCACTTCTGTTTACCGCCCGCCATGTTTTCGATCTGTCCTGAGCATGCGCAGAGGCGGAAAGAGGTCACGCTGCAGTTGCACACATGCGCAGTGGGCATTATTTTACCGAATGGCTGTGTACATGGACGTCAATCGGATTGACGATCAGACAAAACCATCCATCCATCCATTTTCATCCGCTTATCTGGAGTCGGGTCGCGAGGGCAGCAGCTTAAGGAGGGAGGCCCAGACCTCCCTCTTCCCAGCCACTTGGGCCAGCTCCTCCGGGGAAATCCCAAGGCGTTCCCTGGCCAGCCGAGAGGTATAGTCCCTCCAGCGTGTCCTGGGTCTTCCTTTGGGTCTCCTCCCGGTTGGACGTGCCCGGAAAACCTCACCAGGAAGGCGTCCAGGAGGCATCCTAACCAAATGCCCAAACCACCTCAACTGGCTCCTCTCGATGTGGAGGAGCAGCGGGTCTACTCCGAGCCCCTCCCGGATGACCGAGCTTCTCACCCTATCTCTAAGGGAGAGCCCAGACACCCTGCGGAGAAAACTCATTTCGGCCGCTTGTATCCGCGATCTCGTTCTTTCGGTCACTACCCAAAGCTTGTGACCATAGGTGAGGGTAGGAACATAGATCGACCGGTAAATCGAGAGCTTCGCCTTTCGGCTCAGCTCTCTCTGTCTCTCTTTGTCTCTATCGGACAAAACCACCTCTTTCAATTAGAATGAAATTTCATTCAGATCAGGCCGAATCATATCAGAATATTCCAATTGACATGTTTACATGATGAATTTTTGATCCGATAGGAAGTTCATTGCGATTACTTGTGCCCATGTAAACATAGCTACTGTTGCACCCCTTCAGGTTAAAAGTCTGCACTACATTTGAATTTGAATTAGCCATTGCTATTTGCTAAAAGGGTACACTGCTGAAAATACAAGCATATGTTGTGTTTTGAATGCTGGTATGCTGGTCCAGCATTCAGCGCTAGTCCAGCATAGAATGTTGTTAATTGGATTCTGGTCCAGTATGCTGGTCCAGGATGGGGTGCTGGTCTAGCATGCTAGTCCAGAATCCAAGTAACAGCATCCCATTCTGGACTACTGTCGAATGCTGGACCAGCATACCAGCATCCAAAACACAACATATGCTGTTTTTTCAGCAGTAACATCTGCTGCACTGCCACTGTGGGGTATAGGTGCAGCCGAGCCTCGGCCACTCCTCCAGCTGGCTTGGTCACTCACAAGCCGATACAGGTCAGAGCTGATGAAATCCTCTATAAAACCTTCCTTTTTCCTCTGATGAAGGAGGTGGAGAGAAATCCCCCAGATTAGGAAATGTGTTGCTATTTCTCCGTCCGAGTTGGGTGAGTGTGGTATTCTGTGTTTGTTAGAAGCTCGTTTCTCAAACAGAGAAGGAGTAGATATTGGGTGGGCAGCCTTGAGCTCCGTAGGGCTCTTTGATGCCAGTGCTGTGGGCCCCTGGGTAGATGGGCTGGGGTTTCCCTGCCCCAGGTGGATTTTGGGAACAGGGGTGCAAATTAGGGCTAGCGGGTGATCTTTGCCCTGCGTTGTAGTCTGCTCATCGTCACCCCAGTATGAACGGGACCATCCCCTGGGTCTGGGGACTGGTTGCACTCTCTGGGCAGCGGTACCTGGACCTGAGAGTGTAGTGTGTGTATGGGGATTGTGAGTGTGTGTGTGTGTGTGGCATTCAGTTGTGTGTCATGAATTCTGCCCAATGCAGGGCAAAGCGACCCACCACCCCTGACCAGATGGCCAGCTCCCACTCCCAGCCTCCGGCCCCGGGCAGCACACAAAGAACAGGGGTGCGAAAGGACCTCAAGTCTCCCTCTGAATGCTTAAATGTCGTGTTAATGTGTGTTGTTAACAATTCTGGATATTGTTTTGTTTTTTTTTAATCTAGAATGGATACTGAAATCCAACTAATGTAACTGAGAGCACACACACACAAGGGTGTTTGTTTTTAATGATGCAGATGTCAATAACTATAAACTTGAATGTGGTTTGAAGATTGCTAGGAACTATTATTAATTTTTCATTCTTTCTAAAATGTTGAAAATTGAAATAAAATTAATTACGAATTTATTTTTACTCACGGTTAAAGTATCATTAATCAAATTAAATATTGGATACATGAAATAAAGAAAAGTTGACACTGTTTTTTAAGTTGGCAGTGAGGAAGAGAAACCATGACTGAAAAAGTCAGTGGTACAAAGGGGTTTAAATACAGGTCAGCTCAACATGTTATGCGCTAATTTTGCAGAAAACACAAGTAGATGATAGATCTATGGTGGTGGGAACAAAGTAGTCAATTATATTGCTGGGGACAAATTCGTCAATTATATTGGTGAGGATATGTCCGCGGCTACAATGACGCTGATGCCCACACCTATGCAAGTCTCAAGACTTGAAAGTTTGGCATAATTCCCGCTTCCAGATTTAGGCTTGTTTACATACAAACAGAGCATAATGAAGAGATTTTCATCAGAAATTTAAATGATGAGACCATTTATATCCATTATTGTAGACACTGTAGTGAGTGAGTTGTACATTTAAAATTGTAATAAAATCTAACAACTGATATTATATTTTGTAGCTCAATATTTTAGTAAATTACCAGTATTTATTTGTTTTTGCAGCTTGAACCATATTACCAACGGCCATATCCCACATTCCGCTCACTAACTGTGGTCTCATTCAGGTAATTTTTTGGAGATATGCTCATTAGATTTTTGATCACAAATTTGTTCAGATCAAATAATAGTTGTCTTTGCAGCAATGGGTCGATCATCAATCATGCAGACCTTCTATTTGCCACGAGATATGTTCCCAATATCACAGAAATTGGAAGGATTTTGATGTATGCAGCACCCAACATCTCTGACTTCAACATTGATCTTAATTATATTTATGTTGATGGCATACGTAAGTAACTTTAAACTCAATTTAACAAAAAAATAAATATTTGCTTCTTTGAATAATGCATTTATGAAACCTTTACTAAAGTCTTGCTTCTGTTTCTGTTTCTTTACGTTTGCAGAAGTATCAGGAGGACTCAATCACCATATCAGCCTCTTGACTGCAGCCTGCATGCTGTTGTCATGGCTACTGTTAAGTCAGTAATGGCATCTCTTCTGAATTCCCTTGAAAATTCTGGATTGAAAATGAAGAAAAGTGTTAAAGGTTACTGGTATGAAAACTTTTTTCCAAATGGAACCCTGTCATGAAAGGAAATGTAATTTATATATCCAAATAAAAAAGATCCAAGTAGAGTTTACAGGCGTCATTCATTAAAAATATATATATTTTTTAAAAAATATATCTTATTTGAAGGAATATGATTTTTGTTTCAATATTACTCTTGTGATTTACAACCTTAAGTTAGTAAATGAAGGAAAAGGCTTTGTTATTTGTGTCATTAGAAATTAGTTTAATCAGTTATGGCAAACAATTTCTACTCCTACCTTATTCACAATCTTAATTAGCATGTGAGGGTAATTTAATTTAATTGTCATTTGTTTAAGGTGAACATGAAGGCAAAAAATTTAATGTAAGATATTTGAACATTTCTGTATGATTTACCAGTTTGTTTTTCTTATACTTATGATATATACAATTATCTATTCGGTAATATGTTTTTCTTCTGTATAATCATGCAATAAATTCAATCAAACATGTTTATTTGATTCAATAATATGCTCCTATTATTCAACTTGTGTAAGCGTCCCAGGAGTCGCTTATCAATAGTGTCATGATAGGATTGTGTTTGACCCAAGGTGCAGGACGTTGGCCAGTAAACTTAAAACAAAAACAAGACAAGGAACAGGGATAACTGTTGGCTAAAACTACAGGGAAACAGGAGATTAAAAAAACATAAGAAGAAATGTTTTTATATAGCCTTTCAAGACAAAAATCACAAGGCGCTTCGCAAGCACAATTGTTTTTTTAAATTATTTAAAAAGACGATAATAAAAATAAAATATAACAGTTCAATAAGAATGAAAAGAAAAAATGGGAGCCTGAAAAATACATAATTATAGAAACACCAGCATCAAAGGTGCTAGTGAGCAAGAAGGGGAGGAGTTCACACCAAAGCCAGCCTGAACAGGTGAGTTTTCAGCTGCTTTTTAAAGGAGACCACCAAGTCCACTGATCTCAGGCTTAGAGGGAGAGAGTTCTAGAGTCTGGGGGCCACAGCAGTAAATGATCTGTCACCTTTAGTGTTTAGCCTGGTATGCTGTATAACCAGTAGGCTTTGATCACTGGACCTGCCAGATCCAGTGAAGCTGGAAGAGGAGTGGAGTGACGTGGGTGTGTTTGGAGGATTTGGTCAGACGCCAAGCACAGGCATTCTGAACCACTTATAAACAGTTCAGGGTGGTTTACCTCAGACAAATGAGTTGCAGTAGTCTAAGCGTGAGAAGATAAAAGTGTGGGTAACAATTTCCAGTTCAGAATACATCAGAGTAGGACTCAGCTTTGCAATGTTCCTGAGATGACAGAAGAAGGGGCAAGCAAGAGAACTGACATGAGAACCCAGAGTAAAAGCTGAGTCAAAGGTCACACCAAGATTCCTGACAAGAGAGAAGCAAGCTGACCAAGAGTCTCTGACTTTGGGAATGAGGTTGTCTGGGGCACAGATGAGGATCTCGTTGAGCTGTAAAAAGTTCCCAGCCATCCAGATTTTAATAGAGTAAGCAGGTGATGGTGAAGGTTCTCAGTAATCCAGGTTATAGTAATCCAAAGGGGATTCGAATGAAGGCAACTGGACTTTTTTTGGCCTGTATTTGTATTGCGCCTTCTTAGGGTTCTACAACCCCCCAAGGCGATTCACAACACAATCAGTCATCCACCCATTCACACACACATTCACACACTGGTGGGGATGAGCTACATTGGAGCTACAGCTGCCCTGTGGCGCACTGACAGAGGCAGGGCCTGCTGTACACTGGCGCCACCGGTCCCTCTGACCACCACCAGAAGACATTTTCTTGAAGACATTTCACTTCTCATCCGAGGAGCTTTGTCAATTCTGACTGGAATATGGGAGGGTCAAGCTTAAAATTGTAGCTGTGCATTGTTGCTTAAAGGTATATGTTGCAACTTTTTCATATTTTTAAATAATTTTCTTGAGCCAGTATGTGCTAAAATGACCCTTTAATGAAAGGCCACCTAGCCCCTATCGCCCCCTGTGGCCAGAATATTCCACTTGCAACTTCAGGGTTGCCAGTCCGGTCTGTTAGGACTTAGAAAAAATAGACCATACATACCTGGAGCTGCAGTCTGGTTCTAGCACGTTTCCTGCATGTTTTAGATCATTAACACAGCTGATTTGTTTGATTTAGTGATGACTCACTCCTGTATACACTAAGGAAGGCTGGGGAGACATTTCAGCAGTTAGATTAAGAATGCAGCGAGGAGATAAGTTTTGATTTTGGTTCTACAAAACGGACAATATGGGGTAAGCTGAAACTGCCTAGTCTCCCCTTAAGGAGCAGAAACTGCCTACAAATAACCCTCCTCCCTACCTTCTGAAGAGTCGTTAGCCTCTATTGTGTGGGAATCATTGTATTGATTAGATGCAGCAGGGTGTAACCTAGACTAAAACTGTTTGGGAATTAGGTTAAGAGCTGCATTATAGGTGATGGAAAGGTGAAACCTGAGACCTCCTCCTCTATTTAATGTAGGTTTTTGACATAGATTCCTTTACTCTTCTCTCACACCATCTATCTTCTCTGTCCAAAATGTGTTGTCATCTTCAAAAGTTTGTCCCTTGTTCTTCAGGTGTAGGTGGACTGCAGAATCTTGACCTGAAGAGGTGGTTCTTACATTTCAGAAAAAGGGCATTATTTTTTATTTTTAGATGATATTTCTTATTTTTCAAATAGTTAACACATTCATTTTGTATCTGTAAATAGGCAGTTAGATTTGGTATTTATAAAAAAAAAACATTACAGTGACATGCACATTACGACACTGTACTTGTTGCCATGGTTCTCAGCCACAATTTGGGACGGCTGCAATCCAGAACAGCACCTACAGGAGCACATGGCCGGAATTGTTTCCTCTATTCCAGGACTGGGCAAAATATTGATATTTTTAAAATATCCTAACTCCTAACTGCAGACAGACAGACAGACAGACAGACAGAGAGAGAGAGAATAAAAAAGCAATTAACCATGTAAAACACATAAGGACCTTGTTGTTTTTTGTGATTTTTGTAATCCAGATTTAGACCTGATCAGAATCCTTTAGTTCCAATGAGTAATTAGGTTTAGTCCTACCTGGTCCTTGTTTCCGCAGGGCTGCAGGTGTATTAATAGCACCAGGTGAAGCTCCTCATGATATTGGTACCACGTTTGAGGAAGATCACTGTAAAGTTCACCATTTTGTATTTTTTTTAAGTATATTTGTTCTGGTGCAAGTGTGGATATGAATTTCCAGCCACAACCCCGGCATTACATTTTACTGAACAGGAATTAAAAAGGCAATTTCACTACTTCAAACCTGGAGCTACCCTGACCAAGAATAATAAGGCCCCAACTGATGACGTGCTCAGTGAATGTCTCAGACAATGGCAAACAGAGGAGGAGGTGCTGGAAATACCATCATGGGAGGCCAAACCCATACATGGGTTGATCCGACAGATAACTGAAGAAATCCTACCAATGGCTAGAAAGAGCTGGTCTGAAGGACAGCACAGAGTCAGGGTATATACAGTAATCCTTAAGTTAAATTTACTACTTTTTAATACCTTTTTTACAACCTTCAGATTTTTTTTAAAACCATCACGACACTGAATTGCAAGTGTTAATCAGTGACCTTTCTATTATTTACACAGACGGTTGAGCGCGCAGTGTTCTGAGATGATGCCAAACGACCACTGAATATGACGTCATCATTTTCAGACGGAGACAAGGTCTTTGATTATGTGCCCTAGTGGTGCGACGGATCAAAAAACTCACGGTTCAGATCGTATCACAGATTTGAGTCACGGGTCGGATCATTTTTTGGATCAGCACAAAGAAAAGAAAAAAAAAGACATAACTTTGCTCTCTTATTAATTTTGTAGAACACTTAGTGCAACATTTTTCTGCTTAATGCTAATTAAATACAAACAACATTTAACTCAAGACTCATTTAATGCAGTTACGTCCTATAAAATCTATAACGGCAAAGATTTTTTAACTGAATGATTCTGACTATGTAGAATGAACATGTCAGATATTCAGTAGAATGTTCTCATGGATATCTGGAATGTTAATTTCTACTAGGAACAATAGAATTATAGATATCTGGAATACACATCCAGTCTGCCTAATAAATGCTAAAAAGGCCACCTGAGGTTTTTAGGGATTCTGAGATATCTCAAACTTAATTCCTACTAGTGCCGTTGTTATTATGGATATCCTTCATTATAATTTCTACTAGTAACAGCATAGCTGTTGATGTCTTCATTTGCTATTTTGACAAATAAGAACACAATTAGTACTAGGATCAATGAAAGTATTGCTAAATAGGAATTACAGAGAGTTCCGATTGCTGATTAAATGTGAAAACGGCTTGCCATAACCAAGCTCACTCCCTGCGTGTCCTGCTTTCACTCATTTCCTCAACTTTCTGAAGCGCTGTTTGTTTTTCTTTACTCCTCGTTTACAGATTTGTCCCCATCAATACTTCAGGTCCCATCACGTTAATGTAATAATTGTCCCAGGCATTTTGGGCGCGCCACCTCTCTTTCTGCTTTCATAGCGATCGGACATTTGTGTGTGCGGCGCTGCGCCGTCATGCTGGAGCGGAGGCACGCGCACGTTCATTTTTGCCGTTTGTATCATCTTTGTATTTTACAGGGAAGCCAAAATGATCCCATACATGCCGGTGGTGGTTTTTTAAGCTCCTCTCCTCCTCCACTAGCCATGACCACCGCTGTGCTTTTCTCGTTTGGATTGTGGCGCCTCGGTCTTCCACGTGACTGTTCCGCGGACCTCGTGCGTGCCGAACCTTATAGAGAGATCTGTTGCACCCCTAAAGCCCATATTTAAACGAACTAACGCGAACTTAAGCATATCGAATTTAAATCAGAATAGGACACCTGATAGTCTGAAAAAATAATACCTAATTTGGAAAAAATAATACCTCTGAGACCAAATTTAACACTTTTAATGGCCTTAAATTTGACAATTTTTATTTATCACTTTTTAATACTTTTTAAAACCCCGCGGACACCCTGAGAGTCAATCATCATGGCTGCACAGGAACAGGCCCTGAACACCAGATCAACAGAGGCCAAGATCTACCACACCAGACAAGACCCAAGGTGTAGGCTATTCAAAGAGGCCCCTGAGACAATCCACCACATAACTGCAGGGTGTAAGATGCTGGCAGGGAAAGCATACATGGAACACCCCAAGGTCTAAGTGGGAAACACCCCCTAAGGTGATAGAGAATGAGCGAGCCAAGATCCTGTGGGACTTTCAGATCCAGACTGACAAAATGTGATGGTGAACCAATTGGACATTGTGGTGGTGGACAAACAACAGAGGAGAGCCGTTGTGGTTGACGTAGCAATACCAAGTTATGGCAACATCAGGAAAAAGGAACACGAGAAACTAGAACCCTCAAGCGCCCAGGCCTCTGGTAGACAACCCAAGCTTGGAAGGATGAGACCACCCGCGGAGGGTGAGATGGGAATTTTTATATACACTGCCCGGCCAAAAAAATGTCACCACCTGGATTTAACTAAACAAATAGGTACGAGCCTCCTATTGGATAATTACTGCCTTGGGTGATTATCTTTCAGCTGGCAACAAGTATAATCAGCACCTTAATATGCCACACCTGTGAGGTGCAACAAATTATCTCTGCCAAGGAGAGGTGCTCACTAACACTGATTTTGACAGATGTGTGAACTATATTTGAGAGTAATGAGTCTTTTGAGTTTATAGAAAATGTTTCAGATCTTTGCGCTCAACACATGAAAAATGAGAGCAAAAACAAAAGTGTTGCATTTGTATTTATGGCTTGTTTGTAAATTTGATTAAATAGAGTGGAGACCTGAAACAATATCTTTACTTTATATGCCTGGAAACAAATGAAGAAAAACAATCCCAACTGAGAATGTTACAATGAATGCATGAATGGGGTAACTAGACAAATATTTTAATGACACCCCATAACTCATTAGTGAATGAATCATTGACCTGAAATGCTGTTGGATGAAATGCAGCAGTAAACAGAGAAAAAACAGACCCCACCCTTCGTTTTCTTCATACCAATGAATCAGAGCTTTCTCATGACGGGTTTCTAGCTAGGGCTGGGTTCCTTTTACGCAGTGAACTTTTTTTTTTTATTTTTGCCACTGATGACTGGAAGCATTATGAAAGTAAATCTGGCACAGCTTGAGTCTTTTATGACTCATCAAACGTTTGAAAAAGTTTTACTGGTTCTACTCTTATTTATATCTCCACACCTGTTGAACAATAAAAAAAACATAACAAAATTTAAGTTAAAATATATTTAATTAAATTCCTAATATCACTATTTATTTGAAAGATCTATATCAGGGGTCTCTAACCTGGTGGCCGCAGGCACCATGGTGCCCCCAGGAATTATATAAGCTGCCCACAGACCTTTTCTCTAAATAGCACAAGTCTACAAACAAATTTCAGCTGCCATCTTTTTAATCACAAATACATTAATATAGTTTTAAAAACTACAATATTATTTAAAAACAATAAATTATGTTTATTATACATGAAGTTTTGTTTAACTTTGATCTATTCCAGTTCAAAGGTCAGTAGCCTACTGTATCAACCTGGTAGTCTTATAGTACCCATGAAGTAGGTCTCAGCTTCACAAAGATCGGTGACCCCTGATCTAGAGGTTTAAATTTGCACTTTTATATTTATGTTTTGGTTTATCTGATTCTATTGAACATTTTTGCCTTTATGGTATTATGCTCACCTTTGTTGCCACAGCCCAGCAAACATTCGGACGTTTGATGGACATTATAATGATGTCAGTCCGACACGTCCCGTCATTAAAAAATAGTTCCAAAATGAAGGTTGAACCAATGTCTTTTCTGGCCGTGTATTACATGTCTTTCAGCGCGTCTCATTTGGAAGTTTAATGACCGTCAGTGGACATCTTAGCTACAATGTAAAATAAATGTAGTTTTTACATTTATTATTATTATTATAAATATAATATTTCCTGTGTCTGACGTTGTTTTACTGATGGACGTCTGAGGCGGACATTTTGGTTTTTCTCATCTAGGTATGAGGTAGGCAGCAGCGATGGTCTTACCTGAGAACTCACACTGGATGTTGGTATTTGCCCCAGCCTGGATTTAAACCCAGTTATTATGTATTAGTTACTACACGTAACTAATTGTCAAAATAACAATTACACATGTAACCCCAAATAACTGTAAACATGTACAAATGTATCTGAATGGAGTTTTAGGAAATGTTCTGTTACATATTTTTACCAATTTAAGCTGTCCTACCGCAACCATTTTTGGACGTGGACACGACATTGCCGTTGGACCAATGTTTGCTGGGAGGGTGCTTAAAGCAATTGTGGATGTGACCTTACAAACTTGAGGTTATATAGATTTGTTTTGTGTGTATTTGTAAGATTTATTTTTATTAGTTTGTAAAAATTCTTTTTTTTTTCTCTCTACTTTTGAGATGGACATCAATAGATGTCTTGTTAGTTGTGTTTGTTATCCCTGGTTTAGGCCAACTTCAAAAGAAATGTCAGCGGATTAGTTCAATAAATTAATCATTTTGACATGTCGTTCTGTTTTGATCTGAATCTACAACATAATCCAGAGGTTTGGTTATTTTTCAGGGTCTGCATTCAAACCAAAGAGCATGTTTGCAATTCACTTGTCATTATTAATTTTTCTCAACTTTTTACGTGTCATTTGATTTACACTGAATGTGGATTGGATGCAGACCAGAATCCATGCAGCTTCTGGACAGACTACTATTTACTCAATGCTGTTAAATTCAGCATTTCTAGCGCTTGTTTATGCCTTCTGAAGCCCAGCTTTTTTCCAGTTCCAGCTTTATTCCTACAGGCTCTGATTTTGTAGTTTATTTTACCCCTGCCAGGCCTCTGACTCCTCTCTGCCTGCTGGATATTTGTACCTGCCTAACATTGGACCCCACATATACTATAATTATAACTATTCCTTGACCGCTTGACCTCTGTTGACGTATGGTTTCGTTTCAGTGCTGCTTACCGGAGTACCATCTCTCTCTTATTGTTTGTGCGATTCTGCATTCAGTCCAAATCTCCAGAACCAAATATATCACTGAAATGTTTTCTTAGTGCAACCTTGTTTTTGTCAGTAAGTTTGTTTTATACTAATGCCAAGCTGTCAAAAAGGTATGTCTTTGTCCATAGCTGAATATTTCAATGAAGGATGTCTCAAAGTTATAGTTGGATTTAATAAAGTTGTCAACTTGATGGAGAGATTTAAGATAAAGCCTCACCTTCTGCATTTCAGTGAATCAAGATCACTGTTGGAAATAAAATCCCTTGATGTTAAAACTGAAGGCCTGCATGAACACAATGTTGCTTTCCTACCATGTTTGAATGTGCTGACCACATTTGCAATGGTCTCTAGTAGGAATGAATGCCTTGTATGTCGTCCTGGGGTAGGCATCAGTTCATCTGGTTTGTTCACTTTAGAGCAATGTACATTTCACACATACTGAGCCACCTCTGCAGATGTGACTTTGAAATTGAGACAGCTATTGCAGTTTTTTCTTCTGTCATTCTTTAGTGACACTTAGTGATAGGTTCAAACGAAAATTCTTTCTCTACGTCAGACTTTCAAGATGCAGCCAATATATAGCTGAGCCAAAGAAGTGGCAAAACTAGATTTCAGAGAGAAGCCGGATAGTTATCACAGAACTTTTAAAGCTAAGTTTTCTGGTAAGTACTTTTATTTTTCTGTAATTATATGTAGTTGAAATGATCATCATTTATAACTATGTGAGATTTCCTGTTGTGTGATATTTTGAGAACTTTGGGGTAAATTATTTAAAGGCTGGTTAAATTTATTAAGTAAATAAACTTTTGAAACTGTGTTTTTATAAACACTTTGACTATGTGAACCCAAACTGTTTTAAGGTTCAGCAGTTTGTTTGTTTGTTTATTTATTTATTTATACATTTCTACTTTTATTTACATTTGAACCTTATCCACTCAGTCAAGATAAACAAATACACAACAAAAAAACAGATAGTCCAGCAATGTACAATGTACAAGCTTTTGCATGGTTACTCAATGTTTGTTAGCATCTTGTATTAAGTTGGAAAAATACTTTTTTATTGAAATGTCCACAATTTTTTTTTATTTTGCTTAATTTTAGTCAAACATTCTTATTAGTTTGATTATTATTATTTATATGGTTCAAAAAGGGCTAAAATATGTTGTGCCAAATGACTACGCAGAAAATAGGAAACATAAAAGAAACGTGATATTAAAATAAAGTTTAAAAATCCTAAATGGTGGAATTCCAGGTAAAACAACAATAACTTGTTGGATTTTTTTGGAGTGACTATTTACTTTATATTTAATATTTCTAAAATATCAGTAAATATTATATTGTGATTTTAATACACAGGCCTTTAGGCTTGCTCTTTCTCAGCATGGCTTAACTCTACATGATTTGGATGGTTTTCCACTACATTTGGAACCACAACAGCTCTAGTGTGTAGATTCATCATAGCAAGGAGGTCCACAGAATTAAAGAAGTAGTGTGGGGTGATCTGTACATGACACACAACACAACAATGGAGTGATGTTAAACATTCTCCTCAGAATGTGAGTTTT
The DNA here is from genome assembly GCA_006937985.1 of Aphyosemion australe. Lineage (NCBI taxonomy): Eukaryota > Metazoa > Chordata > Actinopteri > Cyprinodontiformes > Nothobranchiidae > Aphyosemion > Aphyosemion australe. The sequence continues at coordinate 20,913 of SSNS01000755.1, read as the reverse complement.
TGTCAGACTGACAAAAAGAGACACAGAAAAGGCTGCAGACAGCAAGGTGAAACACTCTGGAGCAACCTGTTACCAGTGGACAAGCCTTGGAACTATGCTGAGTTAAAGCTGCTATAGCAAATTTGGAAAACAAATTAGCAAATTAACTTTTTTCATGCCTCTTAACAAGGTTCTAACATAGTATAGCTATAAATATATTGTGGAGATAAAAAAAATTTAAAAAAAATGAATGAAGTGGTTATCTTGCATTTGTCTAAAAAAACAAACATTGAACCATCCAGTTGTTGGTCTTGCTGAACCGCCGCACTTCCCTGGGTCCTTCATTTATTACGCACTCGTGTATTTAGCAACAGAACACCACTGGTGTGAGAGGTTCTCTGCTCAATAATATCAGGAAATGAGAAACAGCAGGCTGCTACCACTTCAACTTTAGGACAAACTACCTGAGTCCCAAAAAGAAAAACACTATTTCAAGTAATGGGCTACAAAAGAAATTTGGACCTAGAAAATGGCCACTGGTGTTTAGTGCTCTCTCGTTACCTCTGGTAACTTGGGTTTTCGGTTCTGACGCCATCTCAGTGAAGATATCCAAGGGGAGGGGTGAGTGTTCCATGACCGTGTTTGCGTTCAAAACCTAGCTTTTTCTGTAGATTTGCTATAGCAGCTGTAAGCCACGCTGCATAGGTGCCTGTAGAAAAGGGCCCAAGTCCCTCATTGTCAGCTGCTTATCTGGGTCCAGTAGCAGCATAACCTGGAAAGCCTAGACTGTCCTCTCCCCGAGATACTCCACCAAACCACATTCTAATTATTTTCTGGGAACCACAAGGCAGTTGTGTAGAGATGTAATCCATCTAGTGTGTCCTGAGGGCCTCCTGCAAGCAAGACATGCCTGACACACCTGCCTGGGAGGTGTCCAGAATGCATACTAATGAAATGCCTGAACCACGTCAGCTGGATCCTCTCAATGTGGAGGAGCTACAGCTCTACTCAGAGTCTCTCCTGACTGTCTGTGCTCCTTGCCTTTTTTCTAAGGCTGACCCTGGCCACCTGTGTAAGCCTATTGTCTTTTTGATCTCATTCTTTAATTTATTACCTAAAGCTTATGGCCATAGCAAAGGTTTGGAAGGTAGCTCAACCGGTAAATCAAGAGCTTGGCCTTTAGGCTCCATCATCATTACAAAAAACCGGTTCAGCATCACTGCAGACGCTGCTCCAATCCACTTGTCAGTCTCCCGCTGCGTCCAGCCCTTACTTGTGAACAAAACTCTGAGGTCCTTATACTTCACCCCAAACCAGAGTTGCCTATCCACATTTCTTCTTCATCAGCTGGAAATTCAGCATTTTAAAAACGTTTTTGGGTTAGAATAATAAAAATATATTTGACAGAATTTTAAAAAACCTATGGACCCAGTTAAACAGACACAGGATGGGTGCTTTTCAACTTTGTCCTTTTTTGTAGGAAATATTATTTGCCTCATGAATGTCCAGGCATTTGCTGCCATCTAAGTTAATTTTAGCCATATAATACCCGTTCTGATAAAAAAAGAAACCAAACAAACAAAAAAACATGCTTTTCAAGTTGGAACTTTCAACACCATTTGATAGGAGTGCCATTTTTTTTATGTGAGTTGTTAGTGTTGTTTGTGGTTATGCCCCACAGAAAGGGATACAATCTAGAAAAGAAACAGATAATATGAAGCAATCAAGAAAATTTGATGCAGCGTATCCTAACAGTTGAGAGAGTGGTGATTGATGAAGATTTTACAGGGTTCCTACACTTTTCCCACAGTCGAATTCAAGCACTTTCCAAGAAGGTCACATACAATCATAGCTCAGTCAACTTCCCCATACACCCCCCCTCCACATGCACGTACACAACACACACACGCATACACAAACTCACACATGAAGACTCATGATTGTATTTTTGGTTTTTAGTATTTATTTTCCACTAAACTGTAAATGTACACTTACTGGCCACTTTATTGGGTACACCTGTCCAACTGCTCATTAACGCAAATTACTAATCAGCCAATCACATGGTGGCAACTCAATGCATTTAGGCATGTTGACATGGTCAAGACGATCCGCTGCAGTTCAAACCGAGCTTCAGAATGTGGAAGAAAGGTGATTTAAATGACTTTGAACGTGGCATGGTTGTTGGTGCCAGATGGGCTGGTCTGAGTATTTCAGAAACTGCTGATCCTCTGGGATTGTCACGCACAACCATCTCTAGGATTTACAGAGAATGGTCCGAAAAAGTGAAAACATCCAGTGAGCGGCAGTTCTGTGGGCAAAAATGCCTTGTTGATGCCAGAGGTCAGAGGAGAATGGCCAGACTGGTTCGAGCTGATAGAAAAGCAACAGTAACTCAAATAACCACTCGTTACAACCAAGGTATGCAGAAGAGCATCTCTGAACGCACAACACATCGAACCTTGAGGCAGATGGGCTACAGCAGCAGCAGAAGACCACACCAGGTGCCACTCCTGTCAGCTAAGAACAGGAAACTGAGGCTGCAATTTGCACAGGCTCACCATAATTGGACAATAGAAGATTGGATAAATGTTGCCTGGTCTGATAAGTCTCGATTTCTGCTGTGACATTCGGATGGTAGGGTCAGAATTTGGTGTCAATAACATAAAAGCATAGATCCATTCTGCCTTGTATCAACGGTTGAGGCTGGTGGTGATGGTTTAATGTTGTGGGGGACATTTTCTTGGCACACTTTGGGCCCCTTAGTACTAATTGATCATTGTTGCAACGCCACAGCCTACCTGAGTATTGTTGCTGACCATGTCCATCCCTTTATGACCACAGTGTACCCATCTTCTGATGTATACTTCCAGCAGGATAATGCGCCATGTCATAAAGCTCGAATCATCTCAGACTGGTTTCTTGAACATGACAATGAGTTCACTGTACTCAAATGTCTTCCACAGTCAACAGATCGCAATCCAATAGAGCACCTTTGGGATGTGGTAGAACGGGAGGATCGCATCATGGATGTGCAGCAACTGCGTGATGCTATCATGTCAATATGTACCAATATCTATGATAAATGTATCAAGTACCTTGTTGAATCTATGCCACGATTAAGGCAGTTCTGAAGGCAAAAGGGCGTTCAACCCGGTACTACCAAGGTGTACCTAATAAAGTGACCGGTGAGTGTATATCATATAGGAATAGAATAGAATATACTTTATTGATCCCACAGTGGGGAAACTCACTTGTTACAGCAGCACCAACACTCAAGAAGATAATTAGAAGAAAAATAAAAACAAGGATACATGTATATTTTTTTGTATATGAATGCCTCAGCACAGTGTCTTGGTAAGATTGATGTGGTTTATCATGCCTCGCTGAGGTTTATTACTAACTGTAGACCACTGATCCATCATTGTCCCAGGTAGCAAAATTGGTCTGGGCCAGATGTGGCCCACATCTGGCACTTACATCTGGCCAACATACCGCAATGAATGAGGGGCCCCCACTGGCCCAGGCCAGTTTGCCAGAGGTGGGCCATGTATGGCCCATAGCCGTTCCAGCACTGGGCCAGTTGTGGTAACCTGCACTGGCCCACACCAGGCCCAGCTCAGGCAGGGGCGGCTCGGACTCGGCAAACCAGATGTGGGCCAGTGGTGGGCCGTCATTCATTGCGGTATGTGAGCCAGATCTGCCATGGGTGCCGGATGTGGGCCATACCTGCTGAACTGCTTATTGCTCAGTCACAAATTTAGACAATAAATAAAACAATTACACTTCAAATATATACAATAACTGCTCAATCAATAAAAGGAGACCATGCTTAAGCTTTACAAACATTTGTAATTTCAAAAACAGCTGGAAATTCACAAATTGAGGAAACTATAGGTCATGTTTACATATAATTCCATTCAAGTTGTTACAATAATGTGGTAGAGGAAGTTCTTTAAAAATACATTTCCAAATTGAAACTTCATAAATGCAGAGATCAGTAAAGGAATGAAGATACACAGTAAATTTAGTTCACAGCAAAGATGTTTGCTTCAGTTTAATTTGCAGTTTATAAAACTACAAGAACCCACCATCACACAATTAGTCCAGAGGGGAAAGGAGAGCAATAGGAGCACATGAAGCTGGGTTTTAGTTTCTGCATCGTTTAGAAACAGTTGTGATTAAAGGTTTTCATATTGGAGAATTTTGTACAACACTACAATGATAAAATAAACTGTGTGTTATTTATCATGATATTGATCAAACATGGTTATTGAGAACAAAAATATTTAATTAAAAAGGAGATTTAATTAATTATTAAACACTCAAAAGTATCAAAAATAGGTACCGTTAAGTACCGGTATCGATTCATAGGTACCAGGATTGTAAAATTATCCATCTCTTCACCTGTAAATAGTAAATACAAACTAAAGCTGAAGAAAGCTACCAATCAGAGAACTTGTACAGGGAGGAAAAGCAAACAGGAGGTCCCATCCACATGGCAGTAACAGAATAAACTTAACAATGAAGTGATTTGTTTTGGGTTGCTGATTGTTCATCTGGAGATTCAACCTTTAAATAGATAGAAGCAAGTGTGAAATAAAAATGTCCTCTAACCTGGAGCCATCCACCTCACATACACAACAGTGAGCTTTCCTGACAGGAACAGTTCAGTTCAGTTTCTCCAGAGTTTAGTCACGTCCAACTCCATTCCCATCTTTTAAATCACATCCAAGTGTTGCAGAGGTGTGATAGGTAATGTGTTCAAGGACTAAAAAAGTCTCGTTATCCAGATCCTGAAGAACCATCACCCTCTCCATGATGATGATGCCAACATCAGAAAAGTCATCGCCTGGCGTCCCTCTGGTGTCAGATGCTCGCTGTCGCTTTCTTGATGNCTCCCAGTGCAGTGACCTCATTCGTTTCCTGGTTAAAAAGAAAACATTTATTTAAAATTCATTTTAACTGACCTGTTGACTGCAGCAGTTCTAGTGCTGTAGTACATTTACTACCATGTAAGCAGTATAGTAGCCAGAGTCTCCCGTCATGCTGCCTTCATGATCCAATTTTAACAACAAAATAAAAAGGTAACGTCTAGCTCAAAGGAAGACGAGCCTTTAAGCTTTACATTAGCTTCTGTTTCAAAGACAGAGGCCTACCAGACACCAAGTTATGAAACTCAGAAGATTCCAGATTCCCTTTAGCCTTACAATATAGATATCACAGGTCTGATTCTGTTGGGCCGTTTTTTCTACAGATTCTTATTATTGAATGATTTTTATTATTAACATGGATCTGATGTACTCAGAGCAAAAATCTCAAAACTTATTTCATGTTGTCATTATGGGGCGTTGTGTGTAGAAGTTTGAAGAAAAAAATCATTTAATACATTTAGGAATAGGCCTGGGACGATAACACATTTTGCTGGACGATATAGTGTCCAACAAATTATTGACAATAAACTATATTACTGTCAACATTATCAAGACCAAAATAACCACTTATGTAATGTTATATCATAATAATGCAAGTACATCCTTTAAAATGCAACAATTAAATCTTTATTTAACATTGGAATGTCCAGAACCAGAAGTTCTAACTAAATAAATAAAACAAAAATAAAATAATAAAAGGACTCTCACTCTCTGTTAGAAAATATTGCACCAAAAACAATAAAATAGACCCTGTCTCTCCAAAACAATCAATACAATGGCCTATCCAGTGTCAACAACCAAAACTGCACTTGAACCCTCTTATCATCCAGCGTCTTTGGAGGCGAGAGACGAGGAAAACATATACACGCAGACACATGGCGATATATTGAGGCTGGAAAAATTGAGTTTATTTTGTTCTATCGTACGATTAATTGATTTATTGATTATCGTCCCAGCCCTATTTAGGAATAAGGCTGTAACATAAAATGAGGAAAATTCATATTCTGAATATTTTCCAGAACCAGTTTACATCCCAGTCCCAACTTGGCCCTTGTCAGATGAGGGTCAGCACAGTGTGGGAACAGGGTGGAAATGTTCTTGTTTTAATAGAAACATATTTCTTTACACACTGGTGGGGGGCAAAATGGGTAGTCTTTCACTTTTATAATGGGGGTATGGAGAAAATTTCTAGTGTTTGGACCTCGTGTGTTACAAGATAACTATCTCAGCACTGGAATCATGTTGCCATATAGAGAGCTGCTATCTTTATTAAACCTAAACAGTCCAGTAGGATCACATGGTTAAGTGTATGTATTTTGGAAAGTTACAAAGCTACACTATTTGTTTATTTTGCTACAATCCACTCATGAAACACTCACCATGTACTCCTGAACCACAACGTCAAGATTTTCATTCAGAGAAACGCCGAGTTCTTTGATGAGCGCTTCCCTCCAAGCATCAGGGGCATCCTTCAGAATAAAGAAAAGAGATATTTGAACTTAAATTTTCAGTAGCACAGCAAAAGTGATCAAAGACAAAAAAACTAACCAGTCAGCATGTGACACCAGCATCTACATAATGACATTAAAACTACCTTATGGACTGGAGGTTATGATCTTCAAATAATATAAAAAATAATCCATTTCTCACAGTGGGACAAAACATGATAAAATGACAGGGTCCTTTCAGTAGAAGCACTACTCACATGTGAAGGAAGTGAAGCTTTAACATGATGCAGCATATAAATATTTTACTGCCCTAATGTGATGCATATACACTTTATAATTAAACAATTTAAAAGTTCTTACTGTCAGTGTGACGACTGTGTCCCTCAGCTTCATGTCCTGCTGTCCTGATGGCTTTCAGAGAGGAAGTCGAGCTGTGACAGAAACCTTGATTGTAGAGAGGCATGGTTTGTGATGAACTTGAACTCTGCAACATGAGATTCATTTGAAAAAACATCAAAACCACACATGTTGGCCATATGGCATGCATGTGCTACATGCATAATAGCTGTAAATAAAATGAAATATTTAATAGAGGAGGCTGCACTGTGTTGAACATTTTATTTTTCTGCTGTTTTGGAGCTAGGATTGTATGTTTTAATCAGAAATCCACACTCAAACCAGCCAGCAGGCTGAGGCTAGAATAATGAAAACACAGACCTGGCAGCTTGTTGCTTCATTAACTGGCAGCTTATAGCTTTATGCTAACTAACAGAACACAATATAAAGGAGGGGATTGTGCTAGCTCTGACTCAAATAACATTTTGAATTTGGCTAGCACTTTAACATCAAATTAACCATGTTATATTAGCGCCGAAATTCGCCGTTTAATTTGCATATCAATGTAATAAAAAACGATCGTTAACGGGTCATAGTAACTCAC
>SSNS01000754.1:133029-187176 GCA_006937985.1 Aphyosemion australe | reverse complement strand
AAAAAAAAAAAAAAAAAAAAAAAGAAAAAAAAGTATTTTAAAAAAAAAAAAAAAAAAAAAAAAAAAAAAAAAACAATTATGAATATGTTCTAATCAGAGGTGGACAGGAGATTAGAACAGGGTCAGGCTCTGGTGCAGCTGGAAGCTTCATGCTGGGATGTTCTCCTACTCCATGTCCCTCCTGCATTTATCTGCTTCAGCACTCAGCATTATTATCAACTGGTGCAAAAACTCAACCTGAAACCGTCTGTAACAAACATTATCCCACACAACACTAGCTCTGAGCCTGATGGCAGTGTGGACTGATTAGCTAAATGAAATGAACCATGTCTCTTTCTTTGCATTTATAAATAAATATAGTATTTATAGCTGCTAAATTACAGGTGATCTTTAGAAGCTGATAAAAGTAATTTTTTAGCTTGCGTACCTCAAATTGGGCCAGAAATATCCGTTATGGGGAGGAGGCAGTCTTTGGGCTCCATCTAATTCCCGGAAAGGTGCGGTGGGCTCCGTCTAATTCCCGGAGCGGTGCGCAGTGGGTTCGGTCTAATTTCTGGAACGCTCTTCAAACCCAGCATAATCCATTTCAAACGCCATCAAGTTGGTGGAGGCACACATAAAAAACACTAAACTACTATCTCTAACAGCCAGGCTACTAAAACTAAGTAATTATAATACTAGAAGCTATGCTAGGACTCTGACTCAATGCTAATGCTAAACAATAGCTAAACTACAGCAGAAACACTCACTTGAGGCTAACTCCGAATCCCAACTGCTACAAGGCGTGGCCAAGACCTTGATGCTTTTATAACCTGCAGCCGCAGCGCTGCTACGTGCTAGTGCACGGCTACGTTCAATTCAATTCAATTCAGTTTATTTATATAGCGCCAGATCACGACAAGAGTCGTCTCAAGGCACTTCACAAAGTAAACATTCCAATACAGTTCAGTTCATAAGCCAATCAGTAAAAAAGTTTCCTATATAAGGGACCCAGCAGATTGCATCAAGACACTGACTAGTGTCATTGTGTTGGTACAATCCTCATACTAAGCAAGCATTTAGCGACAGTGGGAAGGAAAACTCCCTTTTAACAGGAAGAAACCTCCAGAGGATCCTGGCTCAGTATGAGCAGCCATCCGCTACGGCTCACTGGGGGTTGAGAAGACAGAGCAGGCACAGGCACACCCCGCACCCACACACACACACACACACACACACACACACACACACACACCACATATATCAAGTAGTGTTTCTATGGCTACACTGTGATTTCTTAGTAGAAGTTCTATTTAGTAAGAGTAAGAGAAACTTTATTGTCTTTATCTGAGTGAATCTATAATTAATTCAATAGGTGAACTAATAGTAGCACATTCTATGTTAAAGAAAGTAAGATGTAATATCAGGAGAGGGAGAATGTTAGGTGGTTGGCAGCAGTGTGCCAGCCGATGGCCCCCTCCATGAGGCCACCACAGCTCAGCAGAACGCCAGTGTAGCTTCTTCTGGGGAGAAAAACACTTAGAGAGAAAATAAAGTTAACAGCTGAAATAACAGGAAATAATGCAATTAGAGAGTGGTGGTAGAAGAGAGTAGCAGAGTGTGGAAAGTGGTCAGTATGTCCTCCAGCAGTCTAAGCCTATAGCAGCATAACTACAGAGATAACTCAGGATAACCTAGCCTTTCAGATGGAGGCATGTGGGAGGCAGGGCCAGGGAGAAGTCTTTAACGACAGTAGTCCCCTCTGTACACTCCACCTCCCTCTGCTCCCCACTCGTCTAAACCTGGACTAACATCAGAATTTAACCATAAGCCCTATCAAATAGAAAAGTTTTGAGCCTAGTCTTAAAAGTAGACAAGGTGTCTGCCTCACGCACTAATGCTGGGAGCTGGTTCCACAGTAGAGGAGCCTGATAGCTAAAAGATCTGCCTCCCATCCTACTTTTAGATATTCTAGGAACCACCAGTAAACCTGCAGTCTGAGAGCGAAGTGCTCTGTTAGGAACATATGGAACAATCAGATCACTGATGTATGATGGAGCTTGATTATTAAGAGCTTTGTATGTGAGAAGGAGGATCTTAAAATCTATTCTGAATTTAACAGGCAGCCAATGTAGGGAAGCTAAAACAGGAGAGATGTGGTCTCTCTTTTTAATTCTCATCAGAACTCTAGCTGGAGCATGTTGCACGGTACAGTCTCAGCCATGGGACAAGACGGATTCAAATTTCTTTTGCAAACCGCTGCTGGATAGTTTTGAGCTGAAGAGGGCGCTAGACTGATGTTTTTAGGCTGAATTTTGAGTTTTTGAAGAAAATGCACAAAAATGCAAAAATTATGACTACACGTCTAAAACACTAGTAGACACTCATTTATACAGGTTATCAGCAAAAAAAAGTTGATTTTGGTGTTACTTGCTCTTTAAACTAACGATACGATGCACCTCGATATGTCATAGTCACGAAACGATATGTCACGATACGATATTTAAAAAAAAAGGAAAAAATATTACTGTATAAGAACAACTTGTTTACTTTTGTTTCCGTTGCACACAGGGAAACACAAGGCCTAACAGGCCAAACACAAACTAGAACACTCCCTTAGTGCTGCTCTAACCCTAGGTTAAGTTAACTCAGGACTGGTTCTTCTTCAAAAAAACTAACATATCAACATGTTCTGGTGTAATCAGTGATCTTTGAGCAGAAACAATGTCTCCTGCCTGCAGTGTTGTTGCAACAGGCGCTGTGACTTGACGTGATGACGTCACGACGCACTGCACCGTTCCCCGGATTTTTTTTTTTCATTTAGTTTTACCCTGTTTAATCAGCAGATAGTGCTGTCAGCCTGCCACCATAAGCCCTTTTTATATGACACACCATGCTGGCAAATCAGCATAATATTACAGAATTTTGCGGCATTCGTGCCGCCACGCTTGATAGTAATATTGCTGTAATATTGCGGCTTCGCCGGTCTTATAAATGCACATTAACTTAACAGAGGGAGGTGTCATGACCACGTGATGAATTAATGCCGAGCTCCGGCCGGGAACTATAAAATGAAAATGAAACTAAACACGGCCACAAGTTTCGTTTTCGAACCAGCTGAGATGATAAACTAGAGCGATGCGGAGCTCCGGGAGCTTCTCTCCATTAGATCTGCAGCTTAGATCATCTGACTGTTCACAGTGATGGTAGAGGACACACACCTGTAGAGAAATGTGGGAAAAAAACTCAACGAGCGCGGCTTTGATACAAGATACACGGAAGTCCGTGACACCTCAGAGACCGCCCCCATACTTCCTTTATGCCACCATCTCATAATCTTTTATAAAACGGACATGATTGCGCAACATTACCGCCACTGTCTGAGCTCTTATAAACGACCTAACGCTCCCAGATGCCTCATAGGCGTTGCGCAAATTAGCGGCATTGTTTTATAAAAAAGGCTTTAGACTGTATGCCTGCCATACACAAATCATGCAGCAGTGCCATCTAGTCTTTATTTTGCGATCCATTTTTTTTACTCGATGCATTTTTGTCACGTTTTGTATCGCGAAATTTCGCCAAACGATATTTCGTCCCATCCCTAGTAATATGGGGGATGAATGTGAAATGTGTACCTATAACACCAGGACTATAGGTCCTGACAATCATTGACTCTTATTGAAAGAATAAATAACTAAATAAGTAAATTGTTATAATTCCTTACACTAATTAAAAACCAACAGAGCTAGAGATTTTTATGAAACAGCTAAAAGGGAAATATAATAAATGAATAATTAAATTAAGGTCTGATAATAAGTTGTAGTGTGGTAAAATTACAACAAAACACAAAAGTGTACATTTTAGTGTTACTAAAATGGCAGATTTGAATGTAACTAGATGAATGTAAAACTGATAGCTGAAGATGCCTAAGAAATGAGCTGGAACTGAACTGAATTTAATTGTCAAAGTAACAGAATGGATTGAAGAAATATTATACTATTATATAGAAACAGAGCATAAAAAAAAGAATAATCTATATAGGAGTTTTTTTTAAATTTGCAAACAAGGAAAGCAAAAGATAGATATAAAAAATATATAAAAATAAGTTGGTAACAATAATTAGAAAGCAAAAAAAAGGATTATTACGGTCAACTATTAAATCAGAATAAAAATAATACAAAAGCTACATGGGCAATAATAAACTGTGACAAACAGAGACAAAACAAAATCCAGTATTCCAAATCACTTTGTCAAGGACAAAAATGATATATATGATGATAAAGAAATTACAGATGAGTTTAATGATTTCTTTGTAAATATAGGTAGGAGTTTGATGGAAAACAAACCAATAATAGAAGATAAATTGAGCACAATTACTAGTACTGTCAATAGTATTGCCCTTGACAAAGTAGATAAAGAAGAAATACGTAACATTGTAAAAAACTGTGGAAACCAATGATCAACGAGTACCTGGACATAACCATAAAAACCATCATCGAATCTGTCATTGAACCATTCACTTACATTTGTAATCTATCACTTCCTTCTGGAATTTTTCCTGATGCAATGAAAACAGCTAAAGTCATTCCTTTGTATAAGAGTGGTGATAAACATAGTTTCAATAATTACAGGCCAGTGTCACTGCTTCCACAGTTTTCGAAAATATTGGAAAAAGTATTTGTATCAAGGTTGGATAAATTCGTCGAAAAAAATAATATTTTACACAACGAACAATATGGGTTTAGAACTAAACATTCCACAGCAATGGCAATGATGGAATTAACGGACAATATATCAACAGCAATAGACAATAAAAACTACTTCATCAGTGTTTTCATTGATCTAAAAAAAGCATTTGACGTCATTGATCACTCAAGGTTACTTCAAAAATTAAGTCAGTATGGAATAAGAGGTGTGGCTCATCAATGGGTTAAAACTTAAAAAAAAAAAAGAAAATGCAGAAGTTAGAGGAACCAAAAATAGCTCGAGTGTGGGCGAAAAATACTGCATGTACAAAGACAGCCTTAAAAGAGAAAAAGGAGAAAAAGCGAGAGGAAGCAAAAAAGTTGTATATGGGGCGAGAAGAGGACCTCATGCTGAGCCTTTTGATGGTTTCTCAGTCTGAGCTGGATTACTGATATAAATGGACTTTTACACCAGATTCTCATTTTTGAGTTTCACCTGTAGACCAGATTAGAACTGGCTCTGCTAAAAACTACAATACTTAAATTCTTCAAAGCTTAACTAGATTATATTAGACTGATAGCAGAGTCCTTAAAGAACAGTTTGTGATTGGTTAAACCTTTATTTGATTTGTGACAGTTCAAAAAATGCAGATTTCAGATCTTTATTGCATCTGACCCACCTTACCAGCTCCGGTCTTAGGTCTGGTCTAGTGTAAAAACTACAACACCTAGACTCTTCAGACCTGGATTAGATTATTCTACATTAACAGCAGAATCCATCAATTCCAGGTGGTAATTTGTGAAAGCTTTAGTTCAAAGAAGGCCACTTTCTTCTTTTTTTATTATGAGTTTGGATTATCATATTAGTAACATATTTTTTCGATTTAATGGGTTGATGTTGAAATTTCAAGAGTTCTGATTGGTCACCCATGAAATAAAACATTTTACATTTTATAATTACAGCAGATTAAAGATAATGGGGGTGGAAACATTAGTGGGAATTAAACTTTTTGAATTAAAAACTTAAAAAGGGAACCAACTTTAGCTTCATATAAAATAAAGAGCAACAACATAAATAAAAAAAAAACAGCCAAATGAATGAGAAAAATAATCTAATTTAAAATTTGCATTGCATTCCAAATAAGTTCAGGTTACCAATTTCTGGACAATGCGTAAAATAGGACAGGGTGTGTAAATAGAGGTGTGTGTGTGTGTGTGAAAAGTCTCAACATCCCCCACACCTTTGAGAAGCTTGCAACGCCTCTGCACTGGTGGACACCAGTGGTTAGGGATGCTGTCAAGCTGAAGAAAGAGTCCTATCAGGCAGCTGATTGTAACAACTGATATCGTACAACGAAATTAGGTGCAATGTTCCAGTCCAGAATAAAACAGTCACACTAGTTAAAACTAATAAATAAGATAAAATAAGAATAAAAACAATAAGCTAGGCTTAAAAAATACGAATAAAATAAATAAATAAGAGAGAACAAGTTAGCTACCTAAAGACTAATCTGTCATTCATACAACATGCATGTTAAGTCCCTTCAACCGGTGTTGACATGAAGCTTAAAGCTATATTGTAAACAAACAAACAAGCAAGGGGCTAAAATGTGTTTCAATGTTGCAACTGACTCAATTTTGTTTACCTCACAGTGTTGAGCATGGTGATGGCTGAAGGATAGAAACGTTTTTTAGTCTGTTTGTTCTAGTCTTTAAACATCTGAAACGTCTGCTTGATGGTAGGCGATCAAACAGTACATGTCCTGGGTGTGATGGATCTTGAAGAATTGTCTGTGCCTTCCTAAGACAATAGGAGTTGTGAAGTTCTTCCAGTGAAGAAAAAGGACAGCCAACTATCCTCTGAGCAACCTTAATGACCCTGTGGAGCTCTTTCCTCTGTGCCATCGTTCAACGGGAGAACCATGCACAGAGACAGTACACCAAGATGTTCTCTACTGTGCAATGGTAGAAAGACACCAGCAGTTTCTCTGGGATGTTGTTTCTTCTGAGGACCCTCAGGAAGTAAAGTCTATTCTGGGCCTTCTTCACTACTTCTGTAGTGTTTGTCCCCCAGGTCAAATCCTCACTGATGGTGACACCCAGGAAGCGGAAATCTGACACCCTCTCCACACAATCCCCATTTATGATGAGTGGCTGGATGTTGTGCGCCTTTTTCCTAAAGTCCACAATGAGCTCCTTTGTTTTTGCTGTATTGAGGAGCAAGTTGTTATCCCTACACCACTCTGTCAGTCGCTCCACCTCATCCCTGTAGGCGGTCTCATCTCCCCCTGAGATGAGCCCTACGACAGTGGTGTCGTCAGCAAACTTGACGATGGTGTTACTGTAGTGGGCAGGAATGCAGTCATGGGTATAGAGTGTATAGAGCAGAGGGCTCAGCACACAACCCTGTGGAGAACCTGTGCTGAGGCTGATGGGAGGTGAATAGTGGGGGCCCACTCTAACCCTCTGTGTGCGGTCGCTCAGGAAGTCCTTTATCCAAAGGCAAGTGGAATGTGGAATACCTATAGCAGACAGTTTGTTTACCAATATATGGGTGAGGATAGTGTTAAACACCGAGCTGAAATCTATAAAGAGCAGCCGTGCATAGCTCCCCTGCTGGTCCAGATGTGACAGAACAGTGTGGAGAACAGTGGTCACGGCGTCTTCCGTGGACCTGTTTTATAAGTGACTTTTCTAACTTTTTAGCTGATATCCTGCCTAAATACTTTCGAATACTGATTGTGGGTGATTTCAACATTCATGTGTGCTGTGCGGATAAACCTATGGCAAAAGACTTCCTGGAACTTATGGAGACTTTTAACCTTGTGCAGTCCGTTTCTGGACCCATGTGCATGGGCACACACTGGACCTTGTATTAACTCATGGTCTTTCTGTACTAAATGTTCAACTTTGTGACGCAGTGTTTTATTTTTTATCTATTTACTTTTTATTGTACAGCACTTTGTTACAGTTTTCTGTTTTTTATTAGTGCTTTATAAATAAATTGGATTGGATTGTTTGCTCTGTAGGCAAATTGATGTGAATCAAACATGGGAGGAATGAATGTCATAATGTGGTTACTGATTGAAGGACAGAACTCAATGTGTTAAATGTGATGGGTTGTCCTCTGAATTTTTGAGTATCCACAAGGGGGTTCGGTTTTGGTTCATTATGTATATTAATGACATAGGACAAAATGTGTCGGATGCTAATATGCACTTTTACACTGATGACACAATCATTTACTGTTTTGGAACATCCCCCACTAAAGCTGTTGAATTCTTACAGAAAGCTTTTAATGAGGTTCAACAAACACTTCTGCAGTTAAAATTGGTCCTCAATGCTGACAAGACTAAACTAATGTTGTTTTCAAACTCTAAAAAAAGACCTCTAAGTATGCTCTCAGTGACCACTCTGGAGGGAAATATCATAGAGGTGGTCCACACATACAAATATCTTGGTGTCTGGCTCGATGACTCCTTCTCCTTCAAGCCCCATATAGATAATCTTGTGAAGAAACTCAAACTCAGACTGGGTTTCTTTTTTCGAAATAAACTGTGTTTTTCTTTTGAGGCAAAAAAATGACTTGTTACTGCAACATTTCTGTCTATTCTAGATTATGGAGACCTTTTGTATATGAATGCCTCAGCACAGTGTCTTGGTAAGATTGATGTGGTTTATCATGCCTCACTAAGGTATATTACTAACTGTAGACCACTGACCCATCATTGTGAATTGTATTCTCGAGTGGGATGGCCTTCTTTGTCCACCAGGAGGTTGGCACATTGGTACACTTTCATTTACAAGGCCATGCTTGGATTACTACCCAACTATATCTGTAACTTAATCTCACGGAGAAGTGTAACTTCTCACAGTCTGCGTGCAAACGATCAGTTGTTACTCTGTGTTCTGTTTGCTCGCACTGAACTGGGTAAAAGGGCTTTTGTTCACTCTGCTCCTTCTGCATGGAACAGGCTGCAGGAAAACTGGAAACTAACCAAGCTCATCTCCTTGAATACATTTAAAACCAGACTGAGAACCCTTGAGACAGATTCCCTGTGTTGTAACTGCCTTCTGTAATTCTGTACATAACATGTCTGTGTAACTGGAAAATATATATATATACACTGCTCACAAAAATTAAAGGAACACTTTTTTATTGGGCCTGGCATGAAATCAATTAAACCTGTCTGATCATTTTCTGGTTGATTAAGCAGCTGAGGGCATTGTTAATCACTTTCAGCTGTATTGGTGTTCATGGACTTAACGACAGGTGCACTAAAGTGGCAACAATTTAAAAAACCCTCAAAACAGGACTGGTTTAACATGTGGAGGTCATTTCAAGTTTCTCCCTCTTGATCTTTTTTGGCTGGTTTTCCACTCGTGCTAGTTTTGGCTTGAGTAATTATCTCTACTGGCAGTATGAGGCGATTCCTTAACCCTACAGAAGTTGCACAGGTTGTCCAACTTCTCCAGGATGGCACATCCACACGTGCTGCAGCAAGAAGGTTTAATGTGTCTCCCAGCACAATCTCCAGAACATGGAGGAGATTTCAGGAGACTGGCGATTATTCTCGGAGAGCTGGACAGGGCCGTAGAAGGTCCACAACCCATCAGCAGGACCGATACCTGCTCCTTTGTGCAAGGCGGAACAGGCTGAGCACTGCTCGTGCCCTACAGAATGACCTCCAGAGGGCCACTGGTGTGAATGTCTCTACCCAAACAATCAGGAACAGACTTCATGAAGATGGCCTGAGGGCCCAACGTCCTGTAGTGGGCCCTGTGCTCACTGCCCAGCACCGTAGAGCTCGACTGGCATTTGCTCAAGAACACCAGAATTGGCAAGTCCGCCACTGGCGCCCTGTACTTTTTACAGACGAGAGCAGGTTCACCCTGAGCACCTGCGATAGACGTAAAAGAGTCTGGAGAAGACAAGGAGAACGTTATGCTGCCTGCAACGTCGTTCAACATAACAGGTTTGGTGGTGGGTCAGTGATGGTCTGGGGAGGCATATCCATGGAGGGACGCACAGACCTCTACTGCCTAGGAAATGGTGCTCTGACTGCCATAAGGTATCGAGATGAAATCCTTGAACCCTTTGTCAGACCCTACGCTGATGCAGTAGGTCCTGGTTTTCTCCTAATGCACGACAATGCCTGGCCTCATGTGGCAAGAGTATGCAGGCAGTACCTGGAGGATGAAGGAATTGAAACAATTGAATGGCCTTCACGATCCCTGACTTAAACCCAATAGAACATCTGTGGGACATTATGTTTCGGTCCATTAGGCGGCGCCAGGTTGCTCCTCAGACTGTACAAGAGCTCAGGGATGCCCTCACACAGATCTGGGAGGAAATGCCACAAGACACCATCCGTTGTCTCATTAGGAGCATGCACACAAGCTCGTGGGGGCCACACAAGATACTGAAAAGGTTTTTGTGATGCAGAAATTAAATTTTTGAAATAATGGACATCTTCATTTCACTCTGATTTTAGGGTGTCTACACAATTGAGCCCTCTGTAGGCTGAAAACTTTTATATATATCCATTAAAGGACTTGGCATCCTTTTGTTCCTAAGACATTGCCCTGTTGTTATTTGTATACATATCCAACTTCATATTGAGATCTGATGTATCTAATGTGTTTCTTTAAAGTGTTCCTTTAATTTTTGTGAGCAGTGTATATGTTGTAACTTTTGCTGCCTCTTGGCCAGGACTCCCTTTAAAATGAGGTTTTTAATCTCAATGGGACCTTCCTGGTTAAACAAAGAATAAATAAATAAATAAATAAATAAAATAATGAGCTTCTCAAAGCATTTCATAACCACAGGAGTCAGCGCAACTGGCCTGTAGTCGTTTAGACTGGTGATGGTCTGTTTTTTGGCCAGAGGCACTATGGTGGAGGTCTTCAGGCAGGGTGGCTGTTACAACCCCGCTGTGTGTTGGTGAGTGTGAAGGAGGGGTAACATAAACCTGCCCGGAGGGAGATGATGGAATTCAATTTATGTTTTATTTGCAACCCGCCGGACCACACCAGGCAATCACAATGACAACAAAAGGAGTTGGAGACGCGCTAAAAATTCGTAACTCCTTAATCTTATGGTTTTAATAGGGAGGTCCCTACAGGATCTCTCTATTAATCAAAATAATAAAACAAATATGGAGAACCCAAAACGCCTTTCACCGAAAGGGAACTATCTTTCCTGCTCCGGAAAGAACGGGTTTAGACAGATAACCCGACAAATACACCAACTCTTTCCACGGAAAATACTCCGCAGAACGGCAACACACTATTCTTATTCGAAGACAAACCGTCTGTAGCAAGGATCAGGAGATCAACAGGCCTCTCGGGTCTGTTGTCTCCTCAAATGGAGGAAACGCAACCCTTTTCATGCCTTCCTCATTGATTAAAAGTGAGAGCAGCTGCGCGCCCACCGGGCCTGCGGAAGGCTGGAGGAAGGGAGGAGCCGGGCCAGTCGCTGTCCCAGGTGCTGAACTGGAGACAGGGACAGCAGAGTAGGGGCTGAGCTGGGTCCCAAGCCGACGACCGTAACACCCCCACACATAGAAAAGAAAACACAAAAAAAGAGTTAACATCGAGAAAAAGGAAAAATACCAAGTGGTAAAGGTTTTTTTTTTTTTTTTTCTTTTTTTTCTTTCATCCCCATGATCAGAGAGCTTCCGCTAGCTACCTAACTTTGTTACTAGCTAACTGGACCCTAGTCTTCATGCAGAGTTAAAGGGGGCAGATTAAGCACATGTGTATGAACACAAAAAAACCAGCAAAGAGAGAGTTTCCCCAGCTCTTCCTGGGGGTGCTCCCGAGATGGGTGTTAACCACTCCAACACTACCTTCGTTTCTGCAACACTATTAAAACAACAAACAGGACACTCCCTAAAGAGAGAGAACCTCTGTGCCTACCTGGAAGACAGCCCTGAGGGGATAAGCATTTCTATATTGATACCATAATGGTTTCATAATGGACTCAGAGACAACCTCGGGAGAGGCCATCGGCAAGCACATTCTCACAACCCTTCTTGTGGTGGATTTGGATGGAATACTCCTGCAAGATAAGGGCCCATCGCATAAGCCTTTGGTTCTGGTTGTACATCCGTTGGAGGAATACCAACGGATTGTGATCTGTAAAAACAAGAGTGGGTGAGGAGCTGGAGCCCACGTATACATGGAAGTGCTGCAGAGCAAGAAGAAGAGCAAGCGTTTCTTTCTCAATAGTAGAATAGTGTTGTTGATATGGGGTGAATTTCTTGGAAAAATACCCAACTGGATGGTCAAGACCATCCTGACCTTCCTGCAACAAAACTCCACCGACTCCAACAGCACTGGCATCTACCTCCAACTTAAAGGGTCGTGCCAGGTCAGGAGCTGTAAGAATGGGAGCACAACAGAGTAACTGCTTTACAGTTTCAAACGCATGCTGACACTCGGGAGACCAAAGGAACGTTCTCTTGGTACTTAACAAATCGGTTAAGGGACAGACCACAGTAGAGAAGTTTCTGCAAAAGTTCCTGTAGTACCCGACCATACCTAAAAACCGGCGTAGCTCTCTTCGAGTTTGAGGCACTGGAAAATCGGACATGGCCCTGATTTTATCCTCCAGCACTCTGACTTTTCCTTGACCAACTTCCTTTCCCAAGTATGTTACCGTCGCCTTTACAAATTCACACTTTGCCAAGTTCAAAGTCAAGTTAGCTTGTTTCAGGCGGACGAAAACCTGGGAGAGAGTGCTTAGATGCTGAGGCCAGGTGGAGGAGTAGACTATAATATCGTCTAAGTAGGCACTGCAGGAAGGAAGATCGGATAAAACAGAGTTTATAAGTCGTTGGAAGGTGGCGGGAGCGTTTCTCATACCAAATGGTAAAACACGGTATTGCAAAAAGTTATCGGGTGTTACGAAAGCTGAGAGGTCAGAGGCCTTCTGCGTCAGAGGTACTTGCCAATAACCTTTTAACAGGTCAAGCCGGGTCACGTACCGGGCTGCTCCTACACTGTCAACACAGTCATCAATCCTGGGAAGAGGAAAAGAGTCAGGCACAGTCACAGAGTTTAACTTTCTATAATCGGTGATAAATCTAGAAGTCCCGTCGGGTTTTTTCTCTAAGAGACAAGGAGAGCTCCATGGGCTTTTACTGGGAATAGCGAATCCGTTCTGTAGCAAATACTCAGTTTCCGCCTTCATTAATTGTCGTTTTAGTGGGTTAGCTCTGTATGGATGTTGGCGGATAGGCCTGCCATCCGTCACCTGTACATCATGTTGGATGAGAGTGGTTTGGGTAGGCACGTCAGAAAAGAGTTCGGGGTTGTTGTGGACTAACTCGGTTAACTCCTGGCTGATGACTGGAGACAAATGGCGTAACCGTAGTGGAAGCTCTTTAAGGGCTTCTGAGTTTTTCAACCGCGGGCTGACAGCTTGAGGATACAAGGGCTGAAGATCAGGGTCTTCTGAGACAGAACCACACGGCACGTTAACACTGATACCCAGGGGGGCTTCAGGCTTCATATCACAACTGTGGTATAGTTTTAGCATGTTAATGTGACATTTACGCTGCTTCCGGTATTGAGAGGGGTTTTTTATAACATAATGATATTCATCAATCTTTTTCACGACCACAAAAGGGCCTTCGAATTTGGGTGACAAAGAAGAACCGAGGGCAGGCAGGAGCATCAAGACTTGGTCCCCAACGTCCAGTTCTCTATGGGAAGCTTTCTTATCAAAGGTGTGTTTCATTTTGCTTTTTGCCTGGGAAAGATGCTGTTGAGCAAGCTCGTTTGCGGACTTGAGTCTTTTCTGGAAATCACACACATAGTTATCTAAAGTTTCTCCTTCTTGGGGAGCTGCCCAAAGGAACTTCTCCTTTAGGGCTTTTAGTGGACCTCTAGGTGTGTGTCCGAACACAAGTTGGGCCGGACTGAAACCCAATGACTCCTGTACTGAGTCCCGAGCAGCAAAAAGAACGAACGGGAGTCCTTCTTCCCATGACCGATCAGAGGACACACAGAACTTACGGAGCATGGTTTTCAGGGTTTGGTGCCATCTTTCTAGCGCCCCCTGGCTCTCAGGGTGATAAGCAGATGACACCACATGCTGTATGCCCAGTGTCCTAGCCACCTGCCGGAAAACCTTTGAACAGAAGTTGGAACCTTGGTCTGTCTGGAGAACTGTGGGTAGTCCATACACAGAAAAAAAGTTAGTAAGAGCCTTAACAACATTTTTAGTGGTTATGGAAGAAAGGGGAACTGCCTCGGGGTACCTAGTGGAAAGGCACATAATAGTCAACAGGAACCTTTTCCCTGTTTTAGAGACAGGCAGGGGTCCCACACAGTCCACTAAGATGTGGTCGAAGGGATGGTTAACCACCGGAATGGGCTGTAATGGAACAGGATGTAAAACTTGATTTGGCTTTCCCACTACCTGACATACATGACAACTTCTGCACAACTCTGAAACCTGCTTCTTCATGCCGGGCCAAAAGAAATGCTGTAATAGTTTCTGATAGGTTTTGTTAACCCCTAAATGCCCAGCCCATTCACTTTCATGGGCTATTTGAAGCAACTTTTCCCTCAACGGGTTTGGAACAACAATCTGGGTTGTCACTCCCCACTCTGCTCCCTCAGAAATGGGGAGAGGCCAACACCGGACTAGAACTTGGTTCTCGAGTTTATAATGGGGTTTCGTGAGGTCACAGCTTTTGCCAGCCAGCAAAACAAACAGCGGATCAAGGGTTTCATCCTGCTGTTGAGCTTGAACCAGCTCTTCTCTGGACAGGGGCAGAAGGTTAGTTTCCCCGGTCGGAGCCGAGTCTAAAGACTCAACTGAGCTGTCCAGTAATGGGGCCGGATTTTCGTCATTAAAAAGAGCTGACACAACTGTATCTTCCAAGTTGATTTCCCCAGACTTCCGGGTCTGTGAGCGGGTCACAGCACAAGCAGGATAAAGTGAAGAGGTATCAGAAACTACAGAGGCACCGGAGGTAGGGTCCTCTACAACCTCTAATACCGGAACAACTTGTCCGCCAGCTAGGTCGTTTCCTAGCAACAGCTCAACACCAGCTATAGGCAGCTCGTCACACACTGCCACTTGTACAGCCCCTTTTACCAGAGGGCAGGTTAATTTTACAATGTGCACAGGAGAAAGCAGAACTCCCATTTCAACTCCCTGCAAAAGCACTGAAAACCCAGCAGAACTGGCGGATGAAAAAGGCAAGACTCTTTTTAAAAGCAGCGTTTGTGAGGCACCAGTATCTCTTAGGATTTTAATGGGCCTCTTGACTTCAGGGTCGCCTTCTAGGGCAACATCTCCATCCAAAATAAAGGGGTTAAAACAAGGATTTGGACTTTCCCCTTTAATCACATCCCCAGCACCAGGAGGGGAGTGGATAGAAGCCACTTCCTTGGAGGACGCACTTTTCTGATTTTTCTTTCTCAACAGCGCACAATCTTGAATTACATACCCATGGCCATGACAATAATTACAAACACACGTGTCTTGTTCCATATACGGTGGAACAGATTTTAATGTTTTAATCACAAGGTCTGATGGCAGGGGTCGTTCCGAACGGTGAGTTAAAGAAAACTCATCCGCCAGCAGAGCAGCGGAAGAAAGAGAGGTCACCTTCTGTTCGTTTAGATAATGAACAACTTTTTCGGGGAGGTTTCTTTTAAACTCCTCCAACAACATCAGCTCCCGGATACTCTCAGCTGTTGTAGCTTTGGAAGCAGCACACCACTTGTCAAATTGAGAGTTTTTTAATCGGGCAAACTCGACATGAGTTTGTCCAGGTCGTTTAACACTGGCTCTAAATCTTTGCCGGTAAGCTTCGGGAACTAACTCATATGCTTGCAGTACGGCAGACTTAACACACTCATAATCTAAACAATCCAAACCAGATAAGGCAGACATTACCTCCAATGCTCGTCCACTCAATCTGCATTGCATCAGAAGGGGCCAAACGTCCCGCGGCCAGTGCAGAGCAGTCGCGATCCGCTCAAATGCTGTGAAGTAGCCGTCCACTTCGGTTTCTCTAAACTGGGGCATAAGAGGAATGCACTTGCTCAGGTCGAGGGGTGGAGAAGAGGAGGGAGGCGAAGAATTTTCAGCGGGATCCTGGCTCTGGGGCAGGTCATCGGGTGCCTCCTGTTGTCCTTCCGGAGTGACCTCAGCCTGCGTCTCCAACACTCGGGAAGGGGAAGAGGAGACAGGGGAGGCGACCTTTTTTCCTGACACACCGGCTTGAGCTTGTAATTCCATATGCCTGATGCGTATCTTGGTTTCAGCGGTAGTCTGTATCTCCATTCTTCGAAGCTCTATTTTGGCCAGTTCAAGCTTATATTTACGTTCTTGAGTTCTCTCCTCGGCTTCCAGTTGAAGTCGGGCCAGGCGCACCTTTAACCGAGCTCCTTCGGGACTTCCCCTCCCCGGGGATGGAGGAGGAGGAGGAGAGGGAGGAGTACGGATGGCCTTCCTTCCGTCCTCGGAACCACTGTCACTCTCCGTCCCCTTCCCTGAAGCAGCGGAGGGGGCGGGGCCGTCCCCACTGACAGCCGGAGAATCCGGCACACCTGGATCAGAAGGAAGAGCAATGTGCCCCTGGGTAACGAGGAAATCTATAACCAAGTCCAGTAATTCCTCTTTTTTTATGTGTTTGGGGACAACCAACTCGTAGTGGGCGGCCACCTGCAGCAGATCGGCTTTCCGGCTGCTCCGCAACGCCTCGCAGGACGGGGCCCCCAAAAATGCAAGCAGATCAAATGCCGCCATTGGAGATGATGCGTCCTCTGTGAAACAAGCAAAACACAAATTTAATACCCTCCAAGGAAAGGAAATTGCCCTTCACCGTCTAAAAGCGTAGTAATCCCGGCCGAGCCCCCACGTATGTTACAACCCCGCTGTGTGTTGGTGAGTGTGAAGGAGGGGTAACATAAACCTGCCCGGAGGGAGATGATGGAATTCAATTTATGTTTTATTTGCAACCCGCCGGACCACACCAGGCAATCACAATGACAACAAAAGGAGTTGGAGACGCGCTAAAAATTTGTAACTCCTTAATCTTATGGTTTTAATAGGGAGGTCCCTACAGGATCTCTCTATTAATCAAAATAATAAAACAAATATGGAGAACCCAAAACGCCTTTCACCGAAAGGGAACTATCTTTCCTGCTCCGGAAAGAACGGGTTTAGACAGATAACCCGACAAATACACCAACTCTTTCCACGGAAAATACTCCGCAGAACGGCAACACACTATTCTTATTCGAAGACAAACCGTCTGTAGCAAGGATCAGGAGATCAACAGGCCTCTCGGGTCTGTTGTCTCCTCAAATGGAGGAAACGCAACCCTTTTCATGCCTTCCTCATTGATTAAAAGTGAGAGCAGCTGCGCGCCCACCGGGCCTGCGGAAGGCTGGAGGAAGGGAGGAGCCGGGCCAGTCGCTGTCCCAGGTGCTGAACTGGAGACAGGGACAGCAGAGTAGGGGCTGAGCTGGGTCCCAAGCCGACGACCGTAACAGTGGCACAGTGGACTGGGACAAAGACTGGTTGAAAATCCTGGTGAAAACCCCAGCCTGTTGATCTGCACAGTCTTTCAATACACACCCAGGGATGCCATCGGGTCATGCTGCCTTCTGTGGGTTGACAGCCTGCAACGAGTGTCTCACCTCAAGCTCCCCAACCATGAAGACTGGGTCGTTGATAGTTTCTGGAGAGGGACCGGCTGTCCCTGTGTGTTCAACCTCGAACCGGGCAAAGATGAGTTCCTCTGCCAGTGTTTGATCACCCCCCATGACTTCCGTATTGGTCCTGTAGTTAATCATATGCTGGACACCCATCCACACCTGTTTGCTGTTATTACTGTCCAGATGTTTCTCGATTTTCCTCCTATAATTTGACTTGGCCTCTCAGATGCCCCTCTTTAGATTGGCGCGGGCCATCCTGTAGCAGGCCTTTTCACCCTATCTAAAGGCAGCATTCCTCTCCCTAAGCAGCCACTGAACTTCCTTTGTCATCCAGGGTTTCTCGTTGGGGTAAACGTGAATGCGTGAATGCATACTCTGGGAGTATGGGGTACCAGGCCCCTTCAATCAATCCAATTATTTATAGAGCACACTTATACACAGCCAAGGCCGACCAAAGTGCTGTACAGTAAAAATAACAAGCATACACAGTAAAACCAACATACAACACAGGAAATGATAAGAGTAGTCAGATGACCACTACCAAATCAACAATAAAAAGTAAAAACATAATAAAAGGTAAACTAGGCCGAATTAAAAGCCAGCGAATAAAAATAAGCCTTCAAGCGTGACTTAAAATCAGGGAGAGAAGGGGCCATTCTCACTGCCAAAGGGAGTTAGTTCCAGAGACGAGGCGCACAGATTGAGAACGCATGTGCTCCTCGAGTCCTCACTCGAACACTTGGGACCTGTATCAGCCCCTTGATACGGGCTGTTAGGTCCCTGTATGACCAGTGTCAGAGCTTGGTCCGCATTGCTGGCAGTAAGTCGGGCTTGTTTCCGGTGAGAGTTGGACTCCGCCAAGGCTGCCCTTTGTCACCGATTTTGTTCATAACTTTTATGGACAGAATTTCGAGGAGCAGCCAAGGTGGTGAGGGGGTCCTTTTTGGTGGCCTAGGGATCAGGTCTCTGCTTTTTGCAGATGATGTGGTCCTGTTGGCTTCATCAGAACGTGATCACCGGCTTTCGCTGGAGCAGTTCGCAGCCGAGTGTGAAGCAGCTAGAATAGAATAGAATAGAATAGAATATAATTGGTGCTGCCTATGCAGTGATGGGGGCGTTGTACTGGTCTGTCGTGGTGAAGAGAGACCTGAGCCGAAAGGCGAAGCTCTCAATTTACCGGTCGATCTACGTTCCTACCCTCACCTATGGTCACGAGCTTTGGGTAGTGACCGAAAGAACGAGATCGCGGATACAAGCGGCCGAAATGAGTTTTCTCCGCAGGGTGTCTGGGCTTTCCCTTAGAGATCATTGAGAGGAGCCAGTTGAGGTGGCTCGGGCATCTG
The DNA here is from genome assembly GCA_006937985.1 of Aphyosemion australe. Taxonomy (NCBI): domain Eukaryota; kingdom Metazoa; phylum Chordata; class Actinopteri; order Cyprinodontiformes; family Nothobranchiidae; genus Aphyosemion; species Aphyosemion australe. The sequence continues at coordinate 168,479 of SSNS01000754.1, read as the reverse complement.
GTTAGGATGCCTCCTGGACGCCTCCCTGGTGAGGTTTTCTGGGCACGTCCATCCGGGAGGAGACCCAAAGGTAGACCCAGGACACAATGGAGGGACTATGTTTCTCGGGCTGGCCAGGGAACGCCTTGGGATTCCCCCGGAGGAGCTGGCCCAAGTGGCTGGGGAGAGGGAAGTCTGGGCCTCCCTCGTTAAGCTGCTGCCCCCGCGACCCGACTCTGGATAAGCGGAAGAAAATGGATGGATGGATACAAAAGGCATCCCTTTACAACCAGGAGACAGAGTACTAGTCAGAAATCTTTCAGAACATGGAGGTCCCAGTAAACTGAGAGCTTATCGGGAAAAATGCATTCATCGTGTTGTTGAAAGGGTAGAAGATGGACCTGTATATCAAATTCAAGCTGAAACAGGAGACCGCAGTCTTTGAGTCTTACCCAGAAATTTCCTTTTGCTGGTCAATTATTTGCCACTGGAACAAGGACAAAGTCAAAATGTAAACCGGAAAAGACAAAATCACAAAAAAGAACAAGAGAAAATTCAGGAAGCTGCTATGCAGGGGTCAGAACAGTCTGATGAAGAGGAGGAATACACTTATCACTGGCAACGTGTACCTGTGGACAGTGGCGGCTCGTCCATAGGGGGTGCTAGGGCGCCGCCCCACCAGTCTCACAGGAAAAGGAAGAAGATAGGAATACCAAAATAGGTTTAGACGAGTGGGGAGCAGAGGGAGGTGGAGTGTACAGCGGGGACTACAGTCGTTAAAGACTTTTCTCCCTGGCCCTGCCTCCCACATGCCTCCATCTAAAAGGCTAGGTTATCCTGAGTTATCTCTGTAGTTATGCTGCTATAGGCTTAGACTGCTGGAGGACATACTGACCACTTTCCACACTCTGCTACTCTCTTCTACCACCACTCTCTAATTGCATTATTTCCTGTTATTTCAGCTGTTAATTTTATTTTCTCTCTAAGTGTCTTTCTCCCCAGAAGAAGCTACACTGGCGTTCTGCTGAGCTGTGGTGGCCTCATGGAGGGGGCCATTGGCTGGCACACTGCTGCCAACCACTTAACATTCTCCCTCTCCTGATATTACATCTCACTTTCTTTAACATAGAATGTGCTACTATTAGTTCACCTATTGAATTAATTATAGATTCACTTAGATAAAGACAATAAAGTTTCTCTTATTAAATAGAACTTCTACTAAGAAATCACAGTGTAGCCATAGAAACACTACTTGATATATATGGTGTGTGTGTGTGTGTGGGTGTGTGTGTGTGTGTGTGTGTGGGGTGTGCGTGTGCCTGCTCTGTCTTCTCAATCCCCAGTGAGTCGTAGCGGCTGGCTGCTCATACTGAGCTAGGATCCTCTGGAGGTTTCTTCCTGTTAAAAGGGAGTTTTCCTTCCCACTGTCGCTACATGCTTGCTTAGTATGAGGATTGTATCAACACACAGTCAGTGTCTTGATGCAATCTGCTGGGTTCCTTATATAGGAAACTTTTTTACTGATTGGCTTAATGAACTGAACTGTATTGGAATGTTTACTTTGTGAAGTGCCTTGAGACGACTCTTGTTGTGATTTGGCGCTATATAAATTATATGAATTGAATTGAATTTTTAAAAAAAACAAAATTTAAAATAAACGATCTATACACCATATGGACTGTAAGTGCTGTGTGTAATCTGCATTTAATTGTAGTTCATACTTTTAACACGGCCGAATCGTTGACATACTTCCTGTCACGTGTCCACAGTGGCGGAGGGAGGCGAGGCGACAGAATGATCGCCCAAGCCTGAGTGCAGCAGCCAGCCAATTACTGACAAGAAATTCAAACGTATAGCAACAGGAATTCATAGTCATCGATTTGGAAGCCCGAAGGGCGATAGAGCTACCGCCCAAGGCTGTGTACGGCAAGATCAGCGCCTTTCAGATACAGAGTTCGGACACTCCCATAGGCTTCAAGTAACGTTGGCCATGGAGTTGATTCTCGGCGTTTCGGAGTGTTTTTCCTCCGGTAAGTTAATGAAATTACAACATGTTGGCATTGTGAAGCATTAGCTGACTGCCTCGAACCAAAATAAGTCAATTATGATTTTTAACGTAGTCAGTTTTAGTTAATTAATTGTGTTAACCGGCTAACTGCAGCTAGCTAGCTGGTTAGCGGCCAGTCATTGTGTGTTTAGCTTATTCACTTATTCAGCGCAGTTATAAATATCTGTTTAGAGTTTTGTAAATTAATTGGAGATTTCTGAGTTTAAAATGAATTATAATGAGACACAATAATGTTCGTGTGTAAAGAGGAGTTACTAAACTCTCAACTAGAGAGAATCTGTTTTTTATTCTGAGACTGCCATGTGAGCTAACCAGGTAAGCTGACATGGGCCAGATCTGGCATCAAGCCAGCACATCTGGCATGGCAAATGACATATCAACCAGGCGTGGGCCAGATCTGGCAATGATGGCACGGCTCACATGGGGCATGCCACACGTGGGCCAGTTGAGGGTTAGGTTGTTATGGGCCACATCTGTTCATGCCAGATGTGGCCCAGTTGTGAAAGTTGGTATGTCACCCAGTTCACATGACAAGATTCTCAAGAGCCGATTTAGGAGGGCAACTAAGGCTCAAAGACCAAAATGCAGACCTCGTACAGTATAAGCCCACGCACGGGTGAACTATTGCTGAGTCAATACCATCTATTTTTTGGGAAGGTGATCGTGTGTGGGGAACAGAAACTTAAGAGGAGTCATACAGGCAAAACTCAATATTTTCAATTATCAGGGTTTGAGCCAGTTTCCTCTCTTAAACTAGGCTGATCAGCTGGTAACATGTTTCCATCTTTACAATGAAGGTTCAGAGGTATTTTTCAATATTTAATTCCTAGTCTGATTTATTGAGGTTTGAATGTCGGAACCCCAAAAAACATGGTAAAATTTGAATTATACAGATTTGTTCAGTAAATAATAGTTTATTCTAAAACTAACTACTCAAAAATCACATCTGAAGAAATCTTTGTAACTAATCAACAAAATAAACCGTAAATTATTATTATTTTTTACAATAAACCTGGCTTTGTCCATTATCCAAATTTTGTTGCAAAAAAGATGGCAAATTTTCACAATTTTTCCGCATAAAATGCCTTATATTTATACGGCAAATTTCGGCGCTAATTTAACATGGTTAATTTCATGTTAACGTGCTAGCCAAATTGTAAAATGTTATTTGAGTCAGAGCTAGCACAACCCCCTCCTTTATATTGTGTTCTGTTAGTTAGCATAAAGCTATAAGCTGCCAGTTAATGAAGCGACAAGCTGTCAGGGGCCTCAAAAATTTAAGGGCCCCATGATGAACACTTTTATGTTTATGGTATTTTTCCCCTCTGAAATGAATTAACCTCGTCATTCTAAAAACCACTGTAATGAATTGAGACATGAGACTGCTTTATGTGAAAGTGTTTCAATGTCCCCTGTTGCCCAGCTACAATGGACTGTTCCATCCATGACGTGTCATGTATCAGCAGAGCTGCGGAAGCGAATAATAGAAGAGGAAGTTTGTTGTCTGAGGAGAAGAAAATGAAGCGAAGTTATCCAAGTGGGTCTGAAAAACGTAAGAAGCAGGAAGAAAGCAAAAAATTGTTGCCAACCCTGCCAAAGGTCACAGATTTTTTTACGGTGCTACAGCAGAATAACCAATGAAAGTTGCAAATTTAATGTGGCAAATGAACAAGAAGCTGCCGCTAGCATTAGAGCTAGCAATGCTAATGCTTTTAGTGAAGTGAAGGAGCCTGTTGCTGGAAGCTCAAGCTGTGTTGATGATGGGGATAAAAGGACCTCTCAGCAACTTGTGAGTACCAGTCATCCTATCAACCAGTATGTTATACTCGAAGACGACCCAGCACTCTGGCCAAAGGAGCTGACAGACAAAGAGCGCTGATCAATAGTGCAAAAAAGGACCAGTTAAAGTGAAGGACAGAAGTTTTCCCAAAAATCAAGAGGGGCGCAGATTCACAGTCTCTAACTATTACCTACAAATGAGGAAAGGAGAAAAGATTGCCAGGTCCTGGCTAATGTACAGTGAAAGCAAGGACTGTGTTATGTGTTTTTGTTGCCGCTTGTTCGGAGACAGAGACAAAATCACTCAAGTAAGTGGGGATGGTTTCAATAACTGGAAAAATCTTGCAGCCCATTTGAAACAGCATGAAAGATCTACTGAACATATCACAAACATGCAAACCTGGCACACACTGTTACAGAAACCACAAACAAACACAGCTATAGATCAGGTGAACCAAGATCTAATTGCTTTTGAAGTCAATCGCTGGAAAGAGATTTTAAGACGATTACTTGCTATTGTGAATCATCTAGCAGAATGCAATCTTGCCTTTCGTGGACATTCAGAAAAGTTGTTCGAGCCTGGAAATGGAAATTTCCTTGGGCAAGTGGAACTGATGGCTCAGTTTGACCCTGTCATGCACGATCATTTGAGACGAATACAGACAAAGGAGATCAGTGACAGCTACTTAAAGATTAAAGCCATTAGTTTGTCACACACACTGGTGTGTGGTGAAAATTGTCCTCCGCATTTGACCCATCCCCGTGGGGAACGGTGAGCTACATGGCTGCGCTCGGGAACTTATTTGGTGGTTTAACCCCCCAATTCAACCCCTTAGTGCTGAGTGTCAAGCGAGGAGGCATTGGGTCCCATTTTTTCAAAGTCTTTGGTATGACCCGACCGGGAATCGAACCCTGATCTCCCAGTCCCGGGGCGGACACTCTACCACTAGGCCACCGGAGCTGGTTAAGCAAGGACATTCAAAATGAGCTTATTTTCCTTGTTGCAAAGTGCACAACTGATGCAGTTGTAGAGAGAATAAAAAGAGCCAAATATTATTGTTAGGGATTTTCTCAATCAACCTAACTACCCGGAACTGAGGAGATAAGAGAGAGACAATGAACCACACATGTAACCGTTTGCAAAGGGTGACAGACCAACTCAGGACAGAGTGTAGTCTGCCCCAAGCGGCTGCCAACAGTTTATTTAAAGTGTGAGATAAGGCAGTGGGTGTGTTTACATGATGTGTGTGTGTGTGTGTGTGTGTGTGTGTGTGTGTGTGTGTGATGAGGAGCAAAGGAAATAGAGAAGCAGTACAGGACATAGCAATTCTATAATAATTATGCAGTAATTATGGACTGCACCCCAGACCTCAGTCACAAAGAGCAACTGTCAGTGGTGCTATGAATCGTAAACTGTGAGATCTGAAAAGGTGTCTATTCATGAGCACTTTGTTGGTTTTCTTCAGGCACACAATACAACTGGAAAAGGTTTATGCAAGTCATTTTTAGGCCATCTAGAAATGCTAGACTTAGATCTATCCAAATGTCGAGGGTGGTCATATGATAATGGAAGTAATATAAATTAAATTTAAATTATAATGAACTCCTACCCAGCTGGGACTGGCAAAATGCAGTCAACCAACCCACAAGACCCAATCTTAAGAATCCTGATAAGTCCACCTTGTTTGATTTAATTTTAACAAATTTCCCTAATAAATTCTCATCATTAGGTGTTTTCTGCAATGACCTGAGTGATCATTGTGTTGTTGCCACTTGCAGGAGCACTAAAATGCCTAAATCCAAATCACGCATCATCTGCAAGAGAAATTTTAAACAATTCAGTGAACAAGCTTTTCATAAGGATTTGTCCTTGGTTAATTGGAGGCAAATAGATTTGTTACCAGATGTCGAGCTAGCATGGGCATTCTTCAAAGAGACTTTCATGAAAATTGTAAATAAGCATGCCCCCTTCAGGAAACTCAGAATCAAAGGACGAGAAAATCCCTGGTTCACCCCCGAGCTGTCAAATATTATCCATCAGCCAGAAAAGGAAATCTCCTCTCTGATTGGGCTATCTTTAAACAACTAAGAAATAAATGTACTACTCTCATCAAAAAAGCCAAATCAGACTATTACTTATCTATCACAACTGAGAACCTAAATAATCCACAGAAATTTTGGAAAGTCATTAAGTCTTTATCTGTCAACTTACCTTCTCATGCTTTTCCAAAATTTGTCCTAAACAACTCTGTCCCAGTGCATGATAAAGCTGAGGTTTTAAACTGTTTTAACAAGCATTTTATCTCATCTGGTTCAGTGTCTACTTCTACTGGAACACCCTCTGTGTCCCCCTGCACAGACTCCCAAATGACTCCTGGTGATTCTTTTAACTTTGTTCCATTTACTGTAGAGCAAGTGCATAAAATTATTAGATCTCTGGATCCCAGAAAACCCTCTGGCCCAGACATGATAGAACCCTATTTTTTGAAAATGGCTGCTGATTTCATTGCAGAACCTCTTACAGTTCTTTTTAATCTTTCTATCAAAAACAAACAAATATCATCAGTTTGGAAGTGTGCTTTTGTGACTCCTTTACTAAAAGGTGGTGACCCAGCTCTATTAACAAATTACAGACGAATATCTAATCTGTGTGTCCTGGCAAAAATTCTAGAGACCCTAGTAAGTTAACAATTGAAAGACTTTTTATATTCAAATGACCCAGATAGCAAGCTTACATTGAAACGATGTAGAATCCACATTGCATTGTCAATGTTAAACCATTGAATCAATATCATTTTGCACCCAAATTTAATATTGAAACAATGTTGATTTATTAACTATAGACCAATGCCATTACAATTGTATTTCGATTAACCTGAATATTGAAACAACATTGAAATTTCAACACAACTACAGATCAATGCATTTTCACTCATTTTTCAATTGAGAGAAATAATCACAGTATCCCTGCTGTCTCTGTCAGAATTCATCAGTTTTGCAACATTGATTCAACATCTTGTTTGCATCAAGATTTCAATGTCAACCATTTTGATGATTCAGATGAAAAATCAATATTGTTTCAATGTAAGCTTGCTATCTGGGGACCTTCTCTCAAGCCTGCAATCAGGTTTCAGAAAAAAGCACAGCACCATCACTGCAGCCACAAAGGTGATCAATGACATTCTTGTTGCTCTTGATAAAAAGCAGTACTGTGCCTCACTTTTTATTGATCTGTCAAAAGCCTTTGGCACTGTAGACCATGCTGTTTTAAAACATAAGCTTCCTTGTTTGGGATTGTCTGAACATGCGATCTCATGGTTCACAGACTACTTGAAGGACAGAACTCAAAGCGTTAAATGTGATGGGTTGTCCTCTGAATTTTTGAGTATCCACAAGGGAGTACCACAGGGATCAGTTTTGGGACCCCTCTTGTTCATTATGTATATTAATGACATAGGACAAAATGTGTCGGATGCTAATATGCACTTTTACGCTGATGACACAATCATTTACTGTTTTGGAACATCCCCCACTAAAGCTGTTGAATTCTTACAGAAAGCTTTTAATGAGGTCCAACAAACACTTCTGCAGTTAAAATTGGTCCTCAATGCTGACAAAACTAAACTAATCTTGTTTTCAAACTCTAAAAAAAGACCTCTAAGCATGCCCTCAGTGACCACTCTGGAGGGAAATATCATAGAGGTGGTCCACACATACAAATACCTTGGTGTCTGGCTCGACGACTCCCTCTCCTTCAAGCCCCATATAGATAATCTTGTGAAGAAACTCAAACTCAGACTGGGTTTTTTTTCGAAATAAACTGTGTTTTTCTTTTGAGGCAAAAAACCGACTAGTTACTGCAACATTTCTGTCTATTCTGGATTATGGAGACCTTTTGTATATGAATGCCTCAGCACAGTGTCTTGGTAAGATTGATGTGGTTTATCATGCCTCGCTGAGGTTTATTACTAACTGTAGACCACTGACCCATCATTGTGAATTGTATTCTCGAGTGGGATGGCCTTCTTTGTTCAACAGGAGGTTGGCACATTTGTACACTTTCATTTACAAGGCCATGCTTGGATTACTACCCAACTACATCTGTAACTTAATCTCACGGAGAAGTGTAACTTCTCACAGTCTGCGTGCAAACGATCAGTTGTTACTCTGTGTTCTGTTTGCTCGCACTGAACTGGGTAAAATGGCTTTTGTTCACTCTGCTCCTTCTGCATGGAACAGGCTGCAGGAAAACTGGAAACTAACCGAGCTTATCTCCTTGAATACAGTTAAAACCAGACTGAGAGCCCTTGAGACAGATTCCCTGTGTTGTAATTGCCTTCTGTAATTCTGTACATAACATGTCTGTGTAACTGAAAAAAAAATATATATGTTGTAACTGTAACTTTTGCTGCCTCTTGGCCAGGACTGTCTTGAAAATGAGGTTTTTAATCTCAATGGGACCTTCCTGGTTAAATAAAGAATAAATAAATAAAAAATAAATATGCAGGGGAAACAGCAGGGAGTCCAGAAGAGAGTACTGGAACTAAACATCAAAGCATTGTGTCCCATGTGGAAGTCACACATTGAACCTTGTTATTGGTGATGCAGCCAAGTCATCTCTGACATCCATCAGCTTCTTTGGTCTGTTACAGTGGCTTTACACTCTGTTCAGCTCCTCTGTTCATCGCTGGACCATTCTGAGGGAACACGTCAAGTACCTTTCAGTGAAGACGTTATCAACAACAAGGTGGGAGTGTTGGGTTGAAGCTGTTAAGGCTGTTCGCTACCAGCTACCTGAAATCCTGAAGGCACTGACTGCTCTTATGGAGTATGCAACAGAAAAACAGGATGCTGAAGTTGTTTCAACAGCTGAAAGCATTTATCAAGAGATGAAGAGATGGCCTTTTCTGATGAGTACCATTGTGTGGTACAATGTTTTGTTCCAGATTGTTAGGAAAATGTGCGTTTAATATTTTAATCATATTGTTTTATTTTATTCTTTATTAGCTTTTATGTTTAACATTTGTAGTCTTTATCTACTTCTAGGTTTGATATTGTATTTGTTCTTAGCTTTTATGTCACTGCTTCTGCACTGTGTTGAATGTGGGTGAGGGGATTGGAGAGACTGACCAAGATGGAGCCAGAGAATCGAATTACAGTGCATTCCATTCCATGACCCCGGGTGAAAGAGGAGATGGTTCTGGGGAAGACAATGGGGGTTTGGGGGGTGGATACAAAGTACTGTTCCTTGCTGTAAATTTGCACTCCTCTCTGGGCAATCAGCCAGGCTGTACCACAGATGGGTCCTTGCAAGTAAAGACCATTTAAATTTACGTTACCATGTTTTGGAGTCTTATTTGGTGAAAGATTGTTGTTAAGTAATAGGTCAGAAGTATTTTTCTGACAAAATTGGTCCTTCGAGCCGGATTTTCTCAGCTGACGATCTTTTCGGAGGGGCCAGAGGCAAAGCTGTAGGTTGTGCACGGCAACTGGACCAAGGGTCCTGCAAAGAAAGACCTCCGCCTGGATTTAGGTTAAAGAGGAGGCCAGCAGAAGCCTCGGGCTCCTGTGGAGAGTGACTCAGTGACGAATTCCTACTTTCACCATCTGCCTCAAGACCCGGTGAGTAAATCTGTTCCTAAGCGGCGTTGTGACAAGGGTCATAGTTTAAGTCCGTCATATAAACCAGGGCGAACGGTTTAAAAAGATATTCCCAGACGGCTAGTGTGAGTTGGTCCGAACCAGGGTGTATGGTTCCTAAAGATATTCCCGGATGGCTAGTTAGGGTCAGTCCGAACCACAAGGGTGAGGATTTGGTTCTAAAAGATTACCTAACGAACCACAAGTGAGAAAGTTGGTTTTGAAAGATAACCTCCGTGTGCCCGTGAATAGTCGACAAAAGTAACTAACAGAGACCGGTAAATGTAAAATTATATGTATATGTTATAGCTCTGTAGTATGGTTCATTTTAAAATATCTGTTTTATTTGTTCTGTGAATTTGTTGCCTGGTGTGGGCACAAAGCGTGTGTGTGTGTAGGGGTTGTGTGAGCAGCCTTGTGATTGGTGGTTGAAGAGGAGAGGCGGGTGTGTTGAACGGTTGGAGTTTGGGTGTGCTACCCTTGATAGAGAAAAGAAGTCCTTACGTGGCTCACAATGGGGGGCTCTACCAGTAAAGATAAGAATGACTTAGATGGTGATTCTAAATATATGCATGGTAAGGACCCAAGGAACACTAAAATGTTAGACAAATGGAAAAAACATTATAAATTTGAAGGTAAAGTAAATGAAACATCTTGTTCCCTTTTAGTAGCAGCCATTCAAAATATAACAAAGGGGAACCAGAAAAAAGAGGAGAAAGAAGGCCTTTATGCTGCACGTGAATGGCAGAAGGAGGCTCTTAAGAGAAAACATGGCAGGAATAAGAAACAATCTGACAAATCGGAAACCATGTTGTCACGGGAAGAGGAAGACGATTTGTGTTTAAGTACCGTCTTCTATCCTAGACCTACTAATACACCATCCACCCCACCAGTTAGAGTTGAGGTAGACACACTTTCACCGCCAGTATTAAGATCTCCTACCATCTCCACAGTTCCTACAAAGTCGCTACCCACCACTCCTCCTCCATATTTTTCTGGAGAAAATAACGTCGCATTATCCAGAGTTTATCCATTGATAAATGAACAGGAATTAATGCCTCCTCATCTTCCTCCTCCTCAAACTAATATCATTACCAGAACGTCTGCCACTCTCGCTCAAAAACAACAAATTAATAAAACGTGGGAGGAACAGGGAGGGCAAGTAAAACCCCAATCCTCCGGTGTAAAATCTCCTGACATGAATCAACTCAGGACAGAAGACGAATTTCCACTCATATAGGTCCCAAACCCCAGAGCAGGCGAAGATGATCAGAAACCAACCATGTTTGTTTATAGGGCATGGACTGATAAAGATGTGGCAGACGCTGTGAAACAGGCCTCACAAATCCAACGTTAGATCCAGAAACCTTTTGTGATGAAATGGATGATCTTATACAGAGTTATCGTTTAAACGGTAGAGAAATTGAACGAGCGTTGCGTAAAGCATTGGGGCAAAATTGGGTCCACGTCAGCGGTGATTTCCAAGCAGTTAATATTAACGGAGAAGGACTTCCATTTGGTAGTGAGACGTTACAGCTCAGAGTTGATGGTGTGCTTGACCGCATCAAAGCTAAATGGAAAAGGTGTGTGGACTGGGCAAAAATAAATACCACTAAACAAAAGGACGATGAGCTTTTTGAGGACTTCTATGCATGAATGCAGACAGCCTTCAAAACATACAGTGGTTTGCAGGTGACCCGCGGAGGTGATGATGATCCTTACCAGCTCCGGTGGCCTAGTGGTAGAGTGTCCGCCCCGGGACTGGGAAATCAGGGTTCGATTCCCGGTTGGGTCATACCAAAGACTTTGAAAAAATGGGACCCAATGCCTCCTCGCTTGACACTCAGCACTAAGGGGTTGGATTGGGGGGTTAAACCACCAAATAGTTCCCGAGCGCGGCCACAGCTGCAGCTCACCGCTCCCCACCATGGGGATGGGTCAAATGCGGAGATGTAATTTCACCAGTGTGTGATAAATACTTCGGACTTTAACTTTAACTTTATTTTCAACAGCTAAAAAATGCCACCCATGCCGGTAGCTTGCCAGCAATACATTCATTTGTTGAAATACACATGATAAACTTGGGTACCTCTAAACTAGGTGACTATGTGGAACATGCAAAACATGCAGATAAGGTTTATAGGCAGAAGAACAAAAATAAGGAGGTTAAACCAACACCAGTGTACCTTGTTGAGGATACCATGTACAGCGAAGAAAGGGGGAGGGGGAGAGGCAGAGGCCGCAGGGGGAGGCGAGGGAAGAGCTATGAAAGTAGAGAGAGGTGGAGGAGAGATGATGATAGATGTTATCAGTGCGGAAATATAGGTCACTTTGTATGGGATTGCCCCCAAAACCAAGGGAGGAACCTGTGTTAAATTTGGAAGAAATACTTTGATTCACTGATGAGAGACCAGAGATCAGATTAAAGGTCAATGGAAAGCTGGTTCTATTTCTGTGTGACTGGTGGACCAGAATCTCTTCGAAGCCGTACGGAATTCTTGTTCCATGGTCTCACCGAACTCCTCCCATGCCCGGGTTTTTGCCTCCGTGACCACCCGAGCCGCATTCCGCTTGGACTGCCAGTACCTATCAGCTGCCTCCGGAGTCCCACAGGCCAAAATGACCTGATAGGACTCTTTCTTCAGCTTGACAGCATCCCTAACCACTGGTGTCCACCAGCGGGTTCGGGGATTGCCGCCCCAACAGGCACCAACCACCCTGCGGCCACAGCTGCGGTCAGCCGCCTCGACAATGGAGTCACGGAACATGGCCCATTCGGACTCAATGTCCCCTGCCTCCCCCGGGACACGTTCAAAGTTCTGTCGGAGGCGGGAATTGAAGCTCCTTCTGACAGGTGACTCTGCCAGACGTTCCCAGCAGACCCTCACAACACGTTTGGGTCTGCCAGGTCTGACCGGCATCTTCCCCCACCATCGAAGCCAACTCACCACCAGGTAGTGGTCAGTTGACAGCTCCGCCCCTCTCTTCACCCGAGTGTCCAAGACATGCGGCCGCAGATCAGATGAAACAACAACAAAATCGATCATCGACCTGCGGCCTAAGGTATCCTGGTGCCAAGAGCACATATGGACACCTTTATGCTTGAACATGGTGTTCGTTATGGACAATCCATGACGAGCACAGAAGTCCAATAAGAGAACACCACTCGGATTCAGATCAGGGGGGCCGTTCCTCCCAACCACACCTCTCCAGGTCTCACTGTCGTTGCCCACGTGAGCATTGAAGTCCCCCAGTAGAACGAGGGAGTCACCCGAAGGAGCGCTTTCCAGTACCCCCTCCAGGGACTCCAAAAAGGGTGGGTAATCTGAGCTGCAGTATGGTGCATAAGCACAAACCACAGTCAGGACCCGTCCCCCCACACGGAGGCGGAGGGAGGCTACCCTCTCATTCACCGGGGTAAACCCAACGTACAGGCACCAAGATGGGGGGCAAGAAGTATGCCCACCCCTGCTCGGCGCCTCTCAGTGGGAGCAACTCCAGAGTGGTAGAGAGTCCAACCCCTCTCGAGGAAACTGGTTCCAGAGCCAGAACCATCTATTGAGGTGAGTCCAACAATATCTAGTCGGAACCTCTCAACCTCACACACCAGCTCCGGCTCTTTCCCCACCAGAGAGGTGACATTCCACATGCCTAGAGCCAGCTTCTGTAGCTGAGGATCAGACCGCCAAGGTCCCTGCCTTCGGCTACCACCCTTTCCACACTGCACCCAACCCCTTTGGCCCCTCCCACGAGTGGTGAGCCCATGGGAAGGGGGACCCACGTCTCCTCTTCAGGCTGTGCCCGGCCGGGCTCCATGGGTGAAGGCCCGGCCACCAGGCGCTCGCCAGCGTGCCCCACCTCCAGGCCTGGCTCCAGAGGGGGGCCCCGGTGACCCGTGTCCGGGCGAAGGAACACTGCATCCATCTGTCTAAATCATCATAAGGGGTCTTTGGGCTGCGCTTTGTCTGATCCCTCACGTAGGACCTGTTTGCCATGGGTGACCCTACCAGAGGCATGAAGCCTCAGACAACTTAGTTCCTAGGATCATTGGGACACTCAAACCCCTCCACCACGGTAAGGTGGCAGCCCAGAGAGAGGATTTTATGTATCACCTAAATTTAGGTGTTGTCCCTAAACAAACAACTATGAAAGTTGTGAGAGTTGATGACGCTAAGGTAACAGAGGGGGGGCGATGAATTGCATTATTACAACTCCCTAGATCTGAACCTCAACACGCCTGGAAATATCCCTGTGGAATTAGCTAAAAGAGCAAATGAGTTAATTGGGCCACAAGCTGACCATCAGAAACCAGAAGATATGCATTGCACCATGAATTTTAACCATGACCAGGGGCCAGACAAAGAATATGAGAAATGGTTTAACAAACTCACAGACTGTAATCTAGGCTTAACACACATAGTTTGGGATAACCACCTAAACTGCCTGGCTCTTGGTGTCTTAACAGAAAAACAGAAGCAATTGTTTAAACAGACAACACCGCATGTTTCTCTCACAAAAGAATCCTACGGTGAAATGGAAAGACCTCGAGAATAGAGCCCTTTGGGCTTCAAGAGCCACAGATTGGGAGAAAACGTAAGGAAAAGCGGAATATAGTCCATCTACTCATATGTACCACCTTAAGTTGAACTGGAGAGCAGTGGTGACTCCCTCTGTCCACATGGCTTCATCAGAATGACCTCAGGACATAATGACATTAGCAACAGAAGAGCTGCAGTGTTTAAGAGACATTCCAGAAGCCCTGTGGTCTAAGGGGCCTGCTGATGTAGGACTGATAAGAAATGTGGAACCAGTCTGCATTAAACCAAAAACACATTACAGGCCCACAGTGAGGCAATACCCATTGAAACCAGAGGCAGAAACAGGCATTCAGCCTGTCTTTGAAGCTTTAAAACAAAATGGAGTGGTTGTGGAATGTCCGGACTCACCCTGCAACACTCCTCTGTTTCCTGTTAAAAAAGTGCCCCCATCTACTGGCTGGCGGATGGTTCAAGACCTACAGGCAGTGAATAATGCAGTGGTTCAGATAGCACCAGTAGTTCCAGACCCGCACACCCTTTTAAATGAACTGCAGCCGGATGCAAAATACTTCTCTGTAATAGACATAAGTAATGCCTTTTTCTCTATTCCCATCCACAAAGATAGTCAATACTGGTTTGCATTCACCTTTAAGGGGAAGAAATACACTTTCACAAGACTGGTTCAGGGTTATTGTGAATCCCCAACTATTTTCTCTTAAGCCATGTCTGCTAACATTGCTTCATTTCAACCACTGTGTGGGAGTCGGATTTTGCTTTATGTAGATGGCATTCTTATAGCTTCCAAAGATCAAGACAGTTGCAAGACAGACACCCTGGCTTTACTCTATTTTCTCCATGACAATGGACATAAAGTCAGCAAAGATAAATTGCAGTTGTGGCGACAAGAAGTGAAGTATTTGGGTCATATTATTAGTCAGGAAGGACGACATATTGATTCAGCAAGAAAGACAGCCATCCTTTCTGCCCCAAAACCTGAAAATAAAAAACAAATTATGTAATTTCTGGGGATGACTAATTTTTGCAGAAGTTGGATTGCAAATTACGCAGAAATAAGCCATTGACTGAACTGATTTACTCCAAACCTATGACGATGACTGAAAAACTTATTTGGAACCCTATAGCTGACAGCGCGTTCAATCAGATCAAACAACTCCTTGTAGGGAGCACGGTTCTGGCCTTCCCAAACTACAAAAAGGATTTCATCCAAACTGTAGATTCTAAAAACGGTCATATGACATCGGTTTTGCTGCAACCGTACGGGGATAAACTGCGGCCAATTGCTTACTACTCCACCAAACTCGACCCAGTAACTCGAGCGTTACCGCACTGCGTACAAGCTGTCGTAGCTGTGTCACTTGCGGTTCAATCTTCTGCTCCGATAGTTCTTTTCCATCGACTACGATTGCTGGTGCCACATGCGGTAAATGTCCTGCTTCTGCAAAACAAAATAGCTTTTATGTCACCGTCAAGACATCTGTGCTGCTTTCGCACCCACATTTACAAATAGAAAGATGTACCATCTTAAATCCAGCTACGCTTTTACCGACCTCAGAGGATGGGAAAAACCATGATTGTTTAGCAGAAAGTACTAAATCTACATTACCTCGACAAGATTTGTTAGATACAGAAATCCCCAACTCTCTGGTTTGGTTTGTTGATGGTTCTTCTACAAAAAACAAAGATGACACGAACGCAACAGCATATGCTGTGGTGGATCAGAACAAAATCCTGAAAACAGGCTTGCTTCCTAAACATTATTCAGCACAGGCTGCGGAAATCGTGGCATTAACTGAAGCCTGTAAGTTGGCTAAAGGGAAAAATGTTACTATTTACACTGACAGTCAATATGCATTCTCCACAGTGCATTTTTTTGCTCAGCAGTGGAAAAACAGAGGTATGATAAAATCCACTGGTAAACCTGTTACACATGCTCAGTTGTTGGAAGAACTACTTAAGGCTATACAATTACCAGAAACGTTAGCTATTTGCATATGTAGAGCACATACACAGAACCGAGATTACATCTCCAAAGGTAATGCAAAAGCTGACTAAGCAGCAAAACAAGCGGCACAGGACATATTTGTAGAGGACACTGAAGATTTAGACATGGAACTGTTGAAGGATATGCAGAGGTCATCACCCTCAGCTGAAAAGCAGCTGTGGATGCGCAAAGGCGCGACTGAAACAAATGGCTTGTACTTGTCACCTGAAGGAAAATACATCCTGCCCAGAAGCCTTTACAGGTGGGCAGCCATTTTGAGTCATGGGCCTTGCCGTGTCTCATCAGGGAGTATGGTCAGAATGGTCAATAAGACATTTACGACGTATGGATTTGCAAATTATTCACAGAATTTTGTACCTCCTATGATGTTGATGCAGAGGACCTAAAGCTCGAGATACAGAGCGCAGTTAGATCCTACCCCAAACATATCACCATGTGAAGCGCTTGATTACATATATAAGGAGAATATCCTTGACATCTATCCAAATATGACTATAGCTCTTAGACTTCTACTTACTCTCCCTGTGACATTGGCTTCAGGTGAGAGAAGTTTCTCTGCTCTAAAACTTATCAAAACATACCTTAGATCAACTATGTCACAAGATAGGCTGTCTGCACTTGCTGTTATCTCCATTGAGCGTGATGTCAGGAAATCACTGGATATGGAATCGGTGATGACACGATTTGCGGAGGCCAAAGCTCGCAAAGTCAGATTTTAGAATGGCTCTGACATAAAAATATACTAAGGAAAAACAGAAAACATGGGAATAAGAGGAAAATGAGATTTAAAGAAGCAAAGGGATGAGAGGAAAAAAAAAACTACAAACCTCAAGAAACAGGGATAGGAGAGAAGCAAGATGATTAAAGGAGCAGATGAGGAGGAGGAGAGAAAGAAACAAACTACAAATCTCAAACAGGGAAAGGAGAGAAGCAAGATGATTAAAGGAGCAGATAAGGAGAAGAGAAAGAAACAAAGCATTTAAGGGCAAGAAGACTTAGAAAAGAGAGAGAAGGATAATAAAAGCAAAGGTAGAAAATGGTAACTTTGACATGGTTATATTATTATTTTTTTCTGTATCTCCATATTTAACCATATTATCTTAATTTTTATTGCTTCCTTTAGTGAAAGCAGACCAATTAAGGCAGGAGATAGAGGTGTTTCACCAGAGAAAATGAGAAACAAGAGAATAAGTGGGTGGGCAATAAATCAATACAAACATGAATATCATTATTTTTGTACAAATTAAATGATTTCATTCGAAATATATTTGTTAAACTGTTAGCCGAGGTTGTTTTACACAACGGAATTAAAGTTGCACTGATGGAGGTTTCCCTTATAAAAACTCAGACAGACTCTAGAAGTACTCTTTTGAGCTTGGTAGCAGACAGCCAGTAGCTTCCATCCGGGCTCCACACACGCCCACACATGCTGGCTCTGCTAAAGCTCTCCTTTTATTTCCTCATAGGTCAAAGGGTAACACACACACGTCACTTCCGTTTTCCTTGACCCGTAGCCAGAATAAATCTAATAAATACATATATACACACATAACATCAGAACATAATACTTAACACTCCCACTTGTTCTGAGGTTTTGTTGTCCCGTTGTCTCTATGAGACTTTAATGTCAGATCCAAATAAAAAGTTGTTAAACTTAACCAACTTACAGGTTGTAACTGGTTTAGTCATGATATCTGCAATCATTTGGTCAGTTGGACAATAGCTCAGATGTAATATTCCATCCCTTACTGTTGATCTCACAAAATGATACCGTATATCAATGTGTTTACAACGTTGTCTTTGTACAGGATTATTAGCTATTGCAATTGTCCCTTGGTTATCTTCATAAACCTTTGTACTTGAGTATACACAATCATCAAGATACTTTAGAAAATGCATCAAATACAAACACTCCTGCACAGTGGCCGCTAGTGCTATGTATTCGGCCTCACATGTTGACAGTGCGACAGTGGACTGTTTTCTTGTCTTCCATGAAACTACTGGTCCATTACTGGACAAGCTCACACAATAACCTGTTGTGCTGCGCCGATCATTTTCATCAGTAGCCCAGTCAGCATCACTATATGCATGTAATCCAAGTTTTTCATCCTCACTTTTCCTGTAGCATAATACCTTACTGGAAGTATTTTTCAGGTATCTTAACACGTGTTTGACAGTAACCCATTGCTGCTCTGTAGGTTCTGCAAAATACTGTGACAGCTTACTTACGATGAAACTCAAATCAGGTCTGGTACATGTGGCTAAGTAGATGAGACTGCCGACAGCTTCCCGATATTTTCTAACATCGTCCATCTTTCCTGCGTAGTTGTAGTTCAGTTTCTGTTTGCAGGGGGTAGATCTAGGCTTGCAGTCCTGCATGTCGAACCTTTCTAAAACACTTTCTACATATCTTGTTTGTGACATCTTAACATAGTCTTTGTCCTGTTTGAAATCAATGCCTAGAAAATAGGTCAGTTGTCCCAAGTCTTTCATTTTGAATCTTGAAGTCACGATTTCTTTCATCTCTTTTAGTGCCTTCTCGTCTGATATATGATGAGTATGATTTTGTCATTTTCTGTTTGTCTGGTATACACACAACTGTCTGCAGGATTTTGTACAAAGTCGTTGTTACATAGAAAAACATGCAATGTGTGGTTCCAGTTTCGACCAGCTTGTTTGAGACCATATATTGACTTGTTTAATTTATATACCATGTTATCACCTTGTGACTCGTCTTCATAACCTTTGGGTTGTTCTAGATATATCTCTTGGTCTATCGATGCATGTAAATAAGCACTTTTAACATCCATTTGATGTAGACTCAGGTTTTCTTGCGCTGCTTTTTGCATTAATACTCTTATGCTTGTTAGGTTTGCAGTCGGTGAGAATGTTTCCTCATAATCAATGCCCTTCTTTTGAGTAAATCCTTTAGCTACGTATCTTGCCTTGAATTTTTCTTTTCCCCCTGTATCTCTTTTTAATGCATACACCCATTTTCCTCCCACTGTTTTCTTGCCTTCTGGTAGGATCGTTAGGGTAAATGTGTCATTTTCCCTTAATGATGACATCTCTTCCTCCATTGCATCCTTCCATCCCTGGGCGTTTTGTGAGTGTACAGCTTCCTTATATGTCAAGGGTACATTACATAGAAGCCTGTAACAATAATCTACGTTTATTGAAGCTTGATCATCAGATACCTCTGTCGCATTATCCCGTAGATAGCTTGGTTTCTGTCTTATCCTCGTGGGGTAACGGGCTGCAGCTTGGTCTGTATCAAGGCTAGGGCTGGTCTGACTGCTTTCCTCTGTTTTGGTGATTAGTACCTGTTTTGGCTTTCTTGTTTCGGTCCCAACCGCTCCTTTTCTGGTTCTGTGTACTATGTCAAACTCATCCTCATCCTCTGGTAACATGTCTGTTTGCGATTCCTGTCCTGGTCCGCCTTCTGTACAGAATCTCACTAACCTGTGCTTTTGAACCTGTCTGGTTTGTGGATAATAAACCAGGTAGGCAGGGCTGTTCTTGTCATATCCTACAAAAAGTCCCTCCTCACATCTCGAGTCTAGTTTTCCCTTCACCTGTTTGTATGAATAGCACTTGCTAACGAACTTATGCATTCTAGAAAGATCGGGTGGTTTACCACGGATCGTTTGGTAGGGGGTCTGCTTTGTACGGTTGTTAAAACACCTGTTTCTTGTTACAACCGCTGCCTGGACAGCGTAAACCCACAGAGTTTTAGGTAAGTTGCTATCTAGCAGCATGCATCTCGCCATGTCAAAAAGAGTTCGCCAGTTCCTCTCTGCGGTGCCATTCTGATGAGGCGAATATGGGGCTGACGTTTCATGTCTTGTCCCATTTCTAGTCAGTAGCATTTGGTAACTCCGTCCTGTAAACTCAGTGCCATTATCTGATCTTATACACAATATCTTGCCAAATGGCGCTGTGTCAGCTATGAACTTTTCAGTAGCTTGTACTGTGTCACTCTTCTGTTTTAAGAAATATATAAAAATGGCTCCTGAATAATCATCCGTGAACGATAGGGCATACCTGTAGCCTTCTTTAGTCTCAGGGCTAATTGGTCCAGCTAAGTCTGTATGAACCAGCTCTAATATTGCTTTGGCCCTAGCATCCGACTTTCTGTTTCTCTTCTGAATGAATTTCCCCTTAATACATGTTTCACATTCATCTTTGTGTTTATCATCCATATCTGTGATATTCATCCCAACAACAACATTTTGTAATCTCCGTAAATCATCATGATTACAATGACCCATGATTTCATGCCAAGTTTGTATGTCGTATGAAGCGTTACATTGATCATCGTTACTCACAGTCTGTAGATAGTACAATCTGTTGTGTTCTATGATGGGAAATCTGGTTCCGTCCGCACACTCCAGCACGTCTTCACCCTGTTTGAAGAAAACTGTTGCGCCGTTGCCAGTAGCTGTTTTCACTGAAAAGATATCCTGTGGATAAGACGGGATGTACAGCGCATGCTTCAGCACTGCTTGGTGTCATCGTCCTCTGCTGTCTGTCAGAGTAACCACAGCCTCTCCTCATTTCTCCGCTACGCCCTTGCATCTTGTTCCATCAGCCAGCTCGATGTAATGAGTTTTAGGCTTGAAGTCATCATCGAACCTCCGGAAGTTGCCCAAGTTGGTGATGATGTGTGATGTTGCCCCAGTATCCACCATCAACTCTTTAACTCGGCTAGTCGTCTGGATTTCCTGATCCTCGTCCCTCAGTCGGAATACGAATTTGTTGCTGTTGTCTTCATCAGCTGCTCTCCTAGCGACATCCTTTTGCGGTTTCTTTCTGCATACTTCACTCTGGTGTGTGTTGCTCTTGCAGTAGTTACACCATCTCTTGCGGTAACAGGTTTTAGCTTTGTGTCCTCTTTGACCGCATTTGTAGCAAATTACCTCAGCCTCGACAGAGCTCCAGCTTCCCACACCTGACTGTGGATTCTTAGCTTTTGCCTGGACTCGTGCTTTCATGACATTATCTCCTCCTGCTACTGCTGCTGCTCTTATTTTCTCGGTATCATCATAGCTCTTTAGCTTCACTTTAAAGTCAGCAAAAGTCATGGTTGTCTCACTTTGAGTGATATGAACAATGAAAGGTTTAAAAGAGTCCCTTCATGACCATAGCGATGAGTAATCTGTCACTCAAAGACTCACCCGCACTCCTCAGAGCAGTAATGGTGGCTTCCGCTCTCAGAACGTATTCCGTCACTCCTTCACTGGTGGCTTTCAGTAGCGACGTCAGCTCCGTATATAGACTTATGATTCGGGGCTTCCCTCTCCCGGCGTAGTAGTCTCTTAATATTCGTAGAGCCTTCCGCCCGTTGTCGGTGGCGTCGCGCATCACCAGGGATAAGCTTTTATCATCTAGGAACTGAATTAGCTCCGCATACGCCTCAGCGTTTTTATCTTCGTCATCATCATCTTCTTCCTCGTCAGTCTTTAATATCGTTTCCTTCAGGCCTTGTAGACGTAGATGGCTTGGAAACTTGGTTTTCCATAATTCGTACTTGTCCTCATCTCCATCGAACACCAACCTTGACCAACCTTGCTTAGCTTAGTTGGCGATGCTCTCCGTCTTGTCGTAGCCTGGGCCCATAACCTGTTAGCCGAGGTTGTTTTACACAACGGAATTAAAGTTGCACTGATGGAGGTTTCACTTATAAAAACTCAGACAGACTCTAGAAGTACTCTTTTGAGCTTGGTAGCAGACAGCCAGTAGCTTCCATCCGGGCTCCACACACGCCCACACACACTGGCTCTGCTAAAGCTCTCCTTTTATTTCCCCATAGGTCAAAGGGTAACACACACA
The DNA here is from genome assembly GCA_006937985.1 of Aphyosemion australe. NCBI lineage: Eukaryota > Metazoa > Chordata > Actinopteri > Cyprinodontiformes > Nothobranchiidae > Aphyosemion > Aphyosemion australe. The sequence goes on along the minus strand of SSNS01000754.1, from coordinate 146,620 downwards.
CGTCACTTCCGTTTTCCTTGACCCGTAGCCAGAATAAATCTAATATAAACATATATACATATATACACACATAACATCAGAACATAATACTTAACATAAACACGTTCTTTTTTTCCATTCAGATGCAGTTCAATGGGTGTGCATTGAGTCACATCATCGCTGAATTCAGAAAGTGGAATAGAATCAGTCAAAGTTCTAACAGCAGATTCAACGAACTGTTCTAATGATGGGGTTTTAAGTGCAGAAGGATATTCATCCCCAAGCTGAGACATGTTTGTCTGTTATTCTTCTTAAAAAGAATAGAAGCACAGAAACAGAAGAAAACACAGTGTCGAAGACGCCAAGAGATGGCGCTACAGGTGCATGGGCGGGTAGGGGCGGGTGAAGGAGCAGACTGAGAGGAATGGTATGTCACGTCCACCTTCTTCTCCGATAGATGCGGACGATTTTGTTTTAGAAGGTTTTAAACACGGTTTGAGTCGCCGGAGCGGAAGCCCGAAGGGATCACGAAATAGATCGCAGACTGGTGCTGCGACGGTGGGTGGACAACGGCGGTTGAATTTAGAAAATTCGGTCGCGGTTATCACGCGTAGCGAATGCTAGCGGTGCTAAGCTAGCGACGGCTAATGGCTCAAAAATATGGTTTAATTTAATATAATAAAATAAACCACTAGGCGGGACGGCATAACAAATTGGTACCAAATGCTCTCATCCAATATTTGCCCGTAAAATATGTCCCAGCGCAGCAGACGCGCGAGGTGACAAACGGCTAGCGTGCGGCCTAAAAGCCACCACTCTTCGGATAAATTCCGGCAGTCTCAGTGAAAACCGAGAAAAAGGTAACCTATTAATTGCACTGGCATGTACATCAGCTAATCCGGTATGTGCGTTGGAATTAAATAACGCGGATGATCATTCCGTTGTTAGGATTTTAGCGCTAGGTGCTAACACGGGCCTTGAGCGTTCATGTTCGAGTTACACAAAGCACAAAACACAAAAATAAAGACAAAAACAAACACATTCACTCCTCTTCGAGATCAAACAACATAAAGCAAACTGCTTTGCAACAGACAGACTTGGCACTTGTGATGAGACAGCGCTCAACTGAAGATAACAGAGTGGAGAGGCCTCCACTGTGATCAACCCAGCAAATTAGTAAGTTTTAGAAAAATTGAACCAGTCTGAAGTGTTTGGATTTTAATAGCTAACGTGGATAGGCTCGCCATTATACAGAAAACTTTGGAAACCAGGCTGGCTTGTTGTTATATGACTAGTTTAGAAACCTGGCTGATTTGTTATTGATATTTAGTTATTTAGGAAACCTGGCTGGCATTCGCCATTATATGTAGCATGAGGGCTATTGCCACATATTTAAAAAGGGATAAATGAGATGTAATATTCCATATATATATATGAATTATTAATCTTAATGATCTTTGAATGTTAATTTAACATTACTCTAGGTTTTTTTTTACTGTAAGTAATCCGCACACTTCAAAATAATTCAAACAGAGTCAAGAAAATAGTTATAAAAATAAATTTCATACTATATTTCTTAATCAATGATGACACAGGACAAATTATGATGAATGATGGTTAAAGCAAGATACTGAGACATTGTTGTAATGATGGAATGTAAGCTAGATGTTATGTTGCATAATCTGCATTAAGTGTCTTTGATCTTATGATGTCTGGGTTAAATCAATATGGATGGTTTAATAAGTTATCAAATTAATAAAGACCATTTGACACCAGCGTGCAGGAGCTACTACACCTGTGTGTGGAAGGTCCCGGTGACCCAGGGGTCAGCAGGAGGTCGGTGCTGACGGCTGTCAGTGACGTTGACCTCTGAGGTATGGAGCAGTAGCGAGGCCCCAATACAAACCGTCTGGTCTGGGTTACTTCCGGGTGACTGCAGCGTCTGGTGAAGTTGCTTGCCTTAGAGGCAGTTTACAAAAATAGTTGACCTCGGGGTCAAAAGAGAGGATGGTTCCTTTTATTGAGCTTTGCTTTCCCGGCTGGCCGAACCAGAAGGCGTAGCTCGAGTTGTTTTAGGTTCACCCCTTTGAGAGGAGTGGACCTTGTCAAGACTTGTCAGAACTTGAGCAGGAACTGAACTGTTCCGGGCCGGCATGGGGTTTTATCATTTCTAATGTTTATTAATTTGGGCGAATCAAATTTTGACACATTAGAGTAGGCGTTACCAAGATGCCTCAGACACCATGTCGTTTCTCCAACACTTAAAGATGATTAATCCTTAATGTGATGTAAATATTATTAAACCTTAATGTGAGTGCAAATACTAAATGTTCAAACATAATACGTGTGAATGTATATCTACTAGGGATGAGCCGGATACTTGTTTCAGACGAGTATCCAGTACGGATAATGCATTTTTGACGAGTACGAATATTAAACAAGTAAAATTCATGATTCTGTGTTCGGGTGGAAGGAGAATCCTCATTGGGTAACTGACTGTCTTTAAGCTCTGTGATTGGCCAGTCACACAGAGCGCCCGCCCCTCCCGAAACACAAAACCATCTCTGCCGCGCCAGGAGGCAGCTGTGCTGCTCCGCTCACAGATGACAGTGACTGAGGGCTCTGTGTAGCTCTCTCTCGTCACGTTGCTTCAGTAATCTGTACTCCCCTTCTTCAGCTCGCCTCTTTTTCAGTTTGTGTAACATTTAAAGTTACTTGTTTCGTAGCGGTGCATTTGACAAGAGAGCTGAAAACGGCTCGTATCGCGTTGGTCTCTGTCTCTCTCTCTCTCTCTCTCTCTCTCTCTCTCTCTCGCGCGAAATACGGCACATGACTATTTGGTCAGTAGAAAACCTCTCTCTCCCTCTCTCACACAGACACGCGCACACGCACACACACCTTAATCAACATTGTTTTGTTTAACTTTGTATGGGGAAAAAATGGCAAGAACTTTAGAAAAAAAATAGTTTGATCATAAAATAAAAAAAAAAATTAAATTAAAAAGTTGTGTCTTATTCTAGTATGAGTTCAGTTATATTCATTCATGCACTTTAGTATTCATGTTCTGAGTTTATTGAAAAATTTGTTCTGTAATAGTTCCTTTACTATTGTGATCAAAAACACTGAATCTAAATTCTGAGGTTGATCAGTAAATAGTTTTCAAATAAACATTACATATAGCAACTTGTGATCAATCCATATCAATTTCAGACTTAAAATAATGTACTGAGTTAAGCCCCACCCACTTCTAGTTGAACCACGCACATTTCCAGGTTAGGCTCCACCCACTCCGAGTACAGATGCAGATACAGATAATTTAGATGGTTGAACAGATACAGATACAGATAGTGGTGTACTCGCTCATCCCTAATATCTACTGACAGATTAACATTAACTTCAACAAATACTAATTTGGTGTAATTAACGATATGAAACACATCCTTACAGGAACAAATATTCAACACATGTTCAACCTGAGCCTTCGACTGGAGCAGGTCCCCATCCTGTGGAAGACCTCCTGTATGGTTCCAGTCCCCAAAACATCACATCCCAGGGAACCAGACCACTACAGACCAGTCGCCTTGACCTCCCACCTGATGAAGACTATGGAGAGACTCATCCTCACCCATCTGCGTTCAGTGGTGAGCCCAGAAATAGACCCACTTCAATTTGTATATAAACCAAACATGGGGGTGGAAGACGCCCTTATCTACCTGCAGCACAGGGCTCTGAATCACCTCGAGATGCAAAAAAGCACTGTGAGGATCATGTTCTTCAACTTCTCCAGTGCCTTCAACACCATCCAGCCGTGTCTACTGCAGCAGAAGATATGGGGTGCAGGAGTGGACGAACATCTGACTGCATGGATCATCGACTACCTCACCAACAGGCCACAGTACGTGAGGCTGCACAACTGCATGTCTGAAGTGGTTGTGTGCAGTACTGGAGCTCTGCAGGGTACAGTGCGCTCACCCTTTCTCTTCACCTTCTACACCTCGGACTTCACCTAGAACACCAGCAGCTGTCACCTCCAGAAGTTCTCTGATGACTCAGCCATCGTCGGCTGTGTGTCTGAGGGGGACGACCAGGAGTACAGGTCAGTCATCATGGACTTTGTGGACTGGTGTGAGCGTAACCACCTTCGCTTGAACACCAGTAAAACAAAGGAAATGGTGATTGACTTCCAGAGAAACACTCCTCCTCACTCACCAGTAAACAACCAGGGAGCAGACATTGAGGTGGTGGACACCTTTAAGTACCTGGGTGTTCACCTCAACAGTAAACTGAACTGGTCCCACAACACAGATGCTCCATCTCATGAGGAGGCTGAGGTCCTTCGGAGTTAACTCCCAGCTGCTAAAATCTTTTTATCACTCTGTTGTTGGCTCTGTTATTCATTCTGCTGTGGTCTGTTGGGGTGCAGGCAGCTCTGACCGAGACAGGAAGAGACTGAACAAGCTAGCTACCAAAGCTAGCTCGGTTCTGGGCTGCCTACTGGATTCTGTTGAGGAGACATGTTTATTTGTTTATTAATTAGGATCCCCATTAATTTCCACTGAAGTGGTTACTAATCTTCCTGGGGTCCAATTCACAAAATATACAATATCAACATCAACATTATATATATGGCTTTATACAAGCAAACAAATCACACATTTCAATTTCATACAGAACCCAGTGAATTAACCTCATGGGTTCTAATGTTTAATAAACACGAACATTAAAAGTTTTAATGCTTTTTTAAAAAAATACATGCCCTTTAATTCTCTAATATTTTTGGGTAATAAATTCCATTCCTGAGATGCTCTATAGACTGCAGATTTTTGCAAGAAATTTGTGTTGGCCCGTTTTACCATTAGTTTAGTATCACATGCATACCTAGTACAGTGGGTATGTATCTGGTCCGAATAAATAAACTTTTCAACAAATGATTCAGGCTGACCTGTTAAAATTATTTTTTGAATAAATATAATTAAATTGTACTGCAGTTTAGCTACTATTAGAGGCCATGATAATGTGTGGTGCATTTCAGCAACACTAGTAGCATAAGAACATCTTAGGACCAAACGAGCAGCCTTGTTCTGGACAATCTGTATTCTTAATAAGTCAGACTTATTAGCTGCAGACCATACGACTGAACAATATTCAATATGAGACAAGACCAACGATTGCACTACCACTTTCAGAACAGAAGGAGTAACAAATGAGGAACATCGTCTAACTACAGCAATACCGTTGCCCATTTTACTTACTATATTATCTATATGATTCGACCATGAGAGGTGATGATCCACTGTAATACCTAATAATTTAATTTGATTCACTTGCTCTAGTGCAGCGCTATTTATTCTAAGCGTAAGCTAAGGTTTACTGTGCAATTGCTGTTTACTTCCAATAAGCATACATTTAGTTTTCTTAACATTTAATATCATATAGTTATTGTTAACCCATTTAGTGAGTAGATCCATCTCCATTTCTAAAACTCTCGATATTTCACTGACACTTGAACCAGAGTAAAACATAGTGGAGTCATCAGCATACATAACAATGGAAGATTGTTTTAAAGCATATGGTAGGTCATTAGTGTACACTGAAAACAGGAGAGGGCCCAGAGAGCTTCCCTGAGGTAAACCACAGTTTACCACACATCTGTTGGAAAAGAACCCGTTATAAAAAACTTGTTGACTTCTGTCTGTTAGATAGTCTTTGATCCAGAACAAAGACCTAGTTGACAGTCCATAACATTTTAATTTGGCTAAGAGAACGTCATAATTTATCAGATCGAATGCTGCACTGAAATCTATGAAAACGACTCCAACTAAATTACCATGGTCCAGGTCTTGATACCAACTGTCAGTCATATGAGCAAGAGCTGTTGCTGTGGAATAATTGGGTTTATAAGCATATTGAAATTTTGTAAGGAAACTATTTTTGACAAGGTAATTTTGCATCTGCTTGCACACTATTGATTCCATAATCTTGCCTAAGACAGGTAATATACTGATGGGCCTGCTATTGGCTCCATTGAATGGACCACTTTTGTTCTTTGGGATAGGAATTATTTTAGAAACTTTCCACTGTGATGGAAAAACTCCCGATAGCAGACATTTATTAAAAATATGGCAGAGTGGATGAGACACAGTCTTTACTGCTAATTTTAATAGTCTGACATCCATGTTATCCACTCCAGAGGATGTGTCATCCGGAAGGTTATTTAAAAGACTTTCTACTTTTTCAACACTAACAGTAGTTAGATCAAAAACACTCTGCTTATCTTTCAAGATTTTATTTTTTATAAGAGACGTAGAGTGCGCCTTATCACCATCATTCATTTCTGACTTTAACTGTGTTGTTTTTTCAATATAAAAGGTGTTGAAATAATTGGCAACATCTTGTGGTTTTGTGATAAGTTCCCCATCAACTTCCATTTGTGTAGGTAGACTGTGACTGCTACACCCCATAAGGCTGTTGAAGGTTTTCCACATGACCTTACTGTCATTACCAGCCTCTTTGAATTTTTGTTGATAATATAACTTCTTTTGTCTATTTAATTTAGAGGAGGCATTTCGTAGTATACGGTATCTGGCCCATTCAAGTGGACAATTTGATGTAGAAGCTGCTCTCTTTATAGCCTCTCTCTCAGATATCAAGGCTTTTATTTCTTGATCCAACCAGGGTGCATGTTTTGACCTGGCAGTTCTTCTCTTTAATGGAGCATGCTTGTCTGCAAGGTGGCCAAAAAGATTGTTAAATATAAGTAATGCCGCCTCTGGATCTGATTCCGTATAGACATCGGCCCAATTAATATTTTTTAAATCAATGAGAAAATCATCTGTATTTATCTTTTTATATTGCCTTTTATAAATAATCCTTTGGGCTACTTTCTGAGGTTTGATTTTCATATTCACTGTAATCAAATGGTGGTCACTAAAGCCAACAGGAACCGACATGATATTACTACAAGACTTAGGAACATTAGTGTAAATATGGTCTATGCAGGTGGCTGATCTAACACCATTTGTATTTACTTTAACTCTTGTGGGAACCGTTATAAGTTGGGATAAGTTACACCCTAAGCACAGGCAATTTTCTGCCTGTTTGGGCAAATATTGTCCATCCAGTTAATATTAAGATCTCCTAATAAAAAGATATCTTTGTATTCTTCTGATACTCTACTCAACATGTCACAAATTTGGTTAGAATAAAGAACATTGGAGTTTGGAGGCCTATAAACACAACCAATCAAAATTGATTTAGCATATGAGGGCTGAATTTGTACCCAAACATTCTCAATATTATCTGACATAAGTTCAGGACAAAGCTTACTGACAAAATTATTTTTAACATATGGCCACACATCCCCCAAAACTATTTCTATCATGTCTGTACAATACATAACCATCAATGTCAAGTTCATTGTTGTCAAATGTCATGTCCAAGTGTGTCTCAGAAAGAGCCAATACACAGAAACTGTGAGTATTTAGTTAACTCTCTATTTCATGTACTTTGTTTCGTAAACTGCAAACATTAATATGTGCTATAGAGAAGGTTTTGTTGTTATATCCAGTAGAATTTAACATGAAGCATTTAATGACCTGAACGTGTATAATCAAAACAGCATTATTCTATTATTTTAAGACTCATCTGACTGTGACTGATGAGACTGTGATCTTGGCTTTACAACCAGTTTATCATATTTTAAAATAGCTATTTCACCTCTTGCTCTTGCTGCCTTCAACTGTGGTAGTAACTCCTTCCTCTTCTTTCTGATGGCATTTGTGAAGTCCTCATTAATAAAGACCTCTGATCCTTTAAGCTTACGGGATGATGAGAATATACTCTGGTGATCCCTGAGTCGCTGTAGCCTCACAATGATCTGTCTTGGTCTCCCTTGCTCACGGTACTGTCCGACTCGATGGATGTGGTCAATACCAACTCTATCACTGTTAGGGATTTTCTGATTGTCCCTTCAACCCCATGGATCAAAAATGTTTGGCGAACAAAGACAAAAGAGTCTGAAAGTTATGTGTCACGTTGCAGCGGGAGAAACAGTGAGCCAATGTGCAGCTTCACTCTCTCTCCCTGTTTCCTGCTTGCAGCAAAGTTTTATTTCAGCTCAAGATACACAGGAGGCGGGGCAGTCCCACTCAGGGCTTTGAGATAACACAGAGAACACAAGAGTTTTAAAAGGTTCATGTAGTTTAGCTTTCCACACAAATGAGGACAAATAATAATTCTAAAATAATCCTAACATCTCCCCCCTTTTTGTGCTAATTTGTGTGGATAAAAATGTAATAAAAAATGTAACAATGTAAGAATGTAATAATGAAATGACAATATAAGTGAAAATTGAAGCATAATAAAATATGTAGTGAATAAATGGTAAAAGTAAAAATGAATGCAAAAAAATGTAATAAATATTTGTTAAAAAAAATATCAGGTACTCATGTCTTGATATCCTTAATTTTCCATGAGATCATCATACAGGTTACTGTAGAAAGAGAACAGTGGGATTTAAACAGCAGCGTCCAGGTCATGTTTATCTGTGGTATGCAGCATTTGATATAGAAGCAGGGTATTTGTAAACATTTTGTTAATCATTTATTACATGCATGGCAGAATACATGAAACGAACAGACAAAAATGAATCAGAAACACAATAAAAAGCATGAGAATCTTTAGCAACTTTTGCCACCACGGTCACAAGGTGAACCAGGAGAAAACGTCATTAGCAGCGGGTCCGGGGGTTGCAGCTTCATCATATTTCTAGAGCAAAGTCTGGTTCTGCAGGGCTTGCACACTCCTCCAGTGGATGTGGTCAGAAGATCCAGCACCAGTCTGTTCTTGAGAACCATTTTCCTTACTTCAGAGGTTCATTCACAATTCTGTTAGCCAGTCCTTTGGTGATGTTGATGTGTCTCAGGAATGCATATCGGTCGATTTCCACATAGGCTTGCATCTCAGTCGTCAGGATGATGTCAGGTAGGGCCACAGGTATTTGAGGCCAGGCAAATAGGTCTGTCTTCCTTCGACAGCCATCTTTTGTGTCGTGATGTCCAGTGGAATGGTGTACTGCCACAAGCCTGTAGCGTGGGATGACGTAGGCATATGTGCACAGACATAGCAGTTGGTGTTGTTAGTCAGGTGTGCAGTGGTGTTCAGAAACTGCCACCAAGAGTTTGTTGCACATGGATGAGGGTATTCCTTATGGGAGCCTCGGTCTATAAATCTTTTACTTCTTTCCACTCTGGGATTGGCAGGTGCACAAAGCAGGTAGATGAGCAGTAGGCACACTGGTGGTATAGTTTAAAGGGACACAAACAGTAACTGGTGGGGTTTGGATCTTCAGTAGCAGTTGGGGTGAGCATTGTACCAGTCAGGGGTCTTGGAGAGGGTAGTTGTTATCTTTTGGTGATGTAGCTCTTGCTCAGAATAGAGGAAAAGGATATTCATGGTGATTATGGCAGCCATAGTCGCGACACCGCTAAGCAGCCACTGTTCTGGCGTGGCTCCATCCTTGCGGCTAGGCTACAAAGACCCTGATATGAAAAGAAACTAAACTGGAGAGCAGCCTATGGAGTCTTCACGAACGTTGAGACAAAGTGGTCACTAAAAGACTACTCCCCCTGTGGAGTTCGACTTTACTGCACCTCCAGGACTCTAATCATTCAGAGCTCTTTGCAACTTATAGCGACTAAGGTGGGTCCAGGAAGGTCTTTCCGCAATCTTCACAGCAGTGAATCTGCTTTGGACTTGTCCAGTGCTTTATTTTGATTGCTCTGATGAAGACCCAGTCTCCTGGTTTCACTTGTTGTTGGTTGTCCTGTAAAACAGAAAGAACTGAGGGCAGATCAATTGTATTCACCATATCATGTGAGGCTAATATTTTTTCATGTACTCTGCTAGTGTGAGTTGCACCTGAGCTTTCTCAAGGTCTAGTGAGAATAATAGTAGTTTATTATTTTGCATGTTTAGATAGAACTTTGTTTTGTATAACATTGTTGTTATTTTGTGATAAGAAGAGATCGGAATGTCCAAAATCTCCTTTTGACGTATTCACCCTTTGCCTTTCCCATTGTTTTGCAAAAGAACAAGGTTGAGAATGCATACTGGCTATCTGTGTAGATAGTAACTTTTTGTATCTTTTGCTAGTGTGCAGGCTCTGGTTAAAGCAATTAATTCTGCTGCTTGTGCAGAGAGATGTGGTAGTAATTTTTCTTCAACAATTGTATTGGGGTTTAGTACCACTGCATAGCCTGTCTGTTTGTTTGTGTTTGTTTTTATTTTATTTTTTTTATTGTTGAAATGCACTCTCAAGTGCATCATGAGGAACGCCACTGTGCACACTGAATTCTTTCTTAAATCAGATTCTAAAATCCTCAAGTTCTTTATTGGCTGTTTATTAGCTTCCATCTAAATAAGTAAGTAAGTAAATGTTATTTGTATAGCACTAATCACTGAAAAAGAAACACAAAGTGTTACACAAGTGCTTTATTTTTATCTTATTATCTTTTATTCTGTTTATTGCTTTTATGTTCAGCACTTTGGTCAGTGTTGCCTGTTTTTAAAGTGCTATATAAATAAAGTTAGCTTGGCTTGGCTTCACAAAGATCAATAAAACAAATGATAAAGTCTTCATAAAATGATCCTAAAACAAAAGAAAATCATAAACTCAAATAAAATCAGAAAACAAAGTAAATGGTAAAAAAATGAAATGAAAGATGATTATAAATTCAAGTAAAAGCAGCTTTAAAAATGCTAATGTGGTAGAGCAGATCTGAGAATTACTTCCAACAGATTAGCTATATGGTTGTTTTTGTGTAGACACATTTTTTTTTTTTTTAATTTAAAACAACTCTTTTGGTTAAAGACAGTTTCTATTCCTGTTGTGGTGTGTGATGTTTCATGTAAAGTGTCAGATAAAACGTCCACTTGCAGCAGCTTTTGCAGTTACATCAGTGACCCTGTTTCCCAGAGAAACAGGGTCCTTGTTGTTTGTGTGAGGGTAATGATCTCAACTGTCTGGACGGAGAAGTGTGGTGGTCGCTTCAATAATATTGCTAGGAGATGAAAGTACTGCATCCTGTTTGGTTAGTTCCTGTGTCTGTTTTTGAACATGAGCCATCTACCAACCACACTTCACCCAACGGCAGGGGTGTGTCTTTCAGGTCTGACCTAGGGAGTTGTAGATTATCTGTGTACTCAAAAAAAATATGTGGTGTTCCATCCTACAAATACTGCTTCCTATTCATGCAAGACCACCTGGTTCTTCATTTCATGAGGATTTTATATGTTAGTTAGCTCTTAAGATGTTTAATCTGTTCTGCTCTTTGCTAAATAAGATTTTTCTTTTATTTTAGTCAGTATGTGCATAACTGACCTTTTAAACTGTGATAAGACAGGAGGGAATATAGCCTTGGACTCATGGCAACAATTTGGGAGGAGGGAGTACTTTGTTTCTATGAGGACAAGAGAACGACATACAAAGTCTCCCTTCTACGGTTAGGAGTTCGAAACACACACAACTTTATACTGGAGGTCATACTCAAAAGGAAATAATTAAGACTTATATATTATCTTTGAGCTCAACGACTAAGTTGGTCCCACTTAGACAAAAAATGCATGCAAAACAACCAGAATGAAGAAACAACTATTCGATTAAATCCTTTTATTGAGGATTTGTAACCCTGCTGTTTTCTAATCATAGTTATCTTTCATCTTTTAGTTTGTCATATTTTTGTAATCTTTTTTCTATGATCATTTAATGCCTTTATGACCTATTGTCCTGTTTTTGTAAAGCACTTTATGATTTTTTTCATGAGAAATTCTACATCAATAAATTTATTTAATTACTTCAGTACTCATTAATTAGAGTAAAGACAATGGTCCCAAATTAACCTAGTAGATATATTGTCTCCCACATCATTAGTTTTATAGTTGTTTCATCGTGTTGCATAAATACCATAAGGTGGATTCTTACGGTAAATGCCTGCTGTTAAGGACAGAATAAATCTAACTTATTTTATTTAGCATTTTACAGTGGGAAACAACCTCTTTTTATTTCTTTTTAAACCATCAGAGAAATAAATCAGAATAATAATGTAAAAAATGCTATTCATATTTTATCCCAAAAAAACATTCAACAAATTAAAGTAGCCATAACTCTCAAACAAATAGGTATTAATATAATGAGTATTAATTTACAGTATTCTTTGTAGTTATTTTCTCAGCTAAATAACTGTAATTTTTTCCTCTGGAAGACTGTGTGAACTCTGCTACCCAAGGCTTCTCAACATAGTTGTCCTTGAAGATAAGGGGACACGTGTTCGTTTTCCTCCCCTCTCAGTGTTATCTCTTCTCACACACACCAGCTGACTGTGGCTTCTTTGTCTTTGGGCCAGACAAACATGGCTTTATTATACTGGTTGTTCTGCTAAATTAAATTCAGTATTTCTTGGGTATCTTCAGCTATTAATTTATATTCATGTAGTCACATTTAGATCTGCCATTATAGCAACTCTTAAAATGGACATATCGTCTTTTGGGGTAACCTGTTAAAGTGAATCTTTCGCCTTTGTACGTAAATGCAAACCAGAATTGTGAGTCAGGATGAATAGGGATGTTGAAAAAGGCATTACCCAAATCAATAACAGTAAAAAAACTTTTTGTTTGGCTGCAGTGAGTTTAGCAAAGTGTGTGGATCAGGGACATTTGGGGCCCTGGTATGAACAGCTTCATTAACAGACCGTAGGTCCTGTATCATTCTCCAGGATTTTCCATCGGCCTTTTTTATTGGATAGATGGGTTTGACACAAGGTGAATCAGGACATTTTCTAATGATCCCTGCTGTCAAGAGGTCTTGTATCACTGGTTTAATCCCTTCCTGTGCTTCAGGCTTCTAGGGATATTGTTTAACTCTAGGCCTCCAGTCAGGTTTAGTTAAATCACGCCATTCTTGTTTTGGGTCTTTGCATAGAGATATGTAAGGTACAGCAGGAAGCAGATAAAACCGTTGGAGCTCCGTAGATAACATTACGCTCACAGCTGCGTTTTGGGAATCATCAGTTAATATGAAGGCTGTTGCTATCAGGCTTGGGTTGAATTTAAAAAACATCTCCTCATAATCAGGGTCAGGTTGAGCACACAGTTGCATGGTCACGTGCAGTGAGTCAAGGACGTGTGTTTCATACCCAACTGTGAGTTTAGCCCTCGCTTCTTTAAATTAGTGTAAAGAATTATGACTATTTATTTATTTAGTTATTCCTTCATTAATTAATTTCATCATTTGTTACGTATTCATTTATCTATTGAGCTTATACTTTATAAGCGGCCTGCTATTGTACTTAATTCTTCATCTAATTATTTATTAACTGTTTTATCTTCATAGGAACCACACCAATACTCCCCTAATTATGATGTAATTCAAATTCTTATCACCATTATCATTAATTCATTAACATAAATCTTTCTAAAAACACCATCCATACATCATACTTCTCTCCCATCACACATATATATTTATATCAAACAAAGTTGTCCCCACAACGGTCCACTCTAGGACTGCCTCTGGTAAAAAAATGTTCCTGCTCCTCTGTTTCTCTCCGTCTCTCTT
>SSNS01000754.1:118620-130327 GCA_006937985.1 Aphyosemion australe | reverse complement strand
TCCCCAGTAACCTTATATTTTTTCATCCATTTTTGCAAATACTGTGTATTATCAGGACTCTTTTGGTGTATAAATTTTACATCACCTTTAAGTTGGTTAGTGGACTGATTGTTACTCTTTTTTTTTTTGAGAAACTCTCAAATTATTCATTTAAGCTTAAATTTATATTTTTTCACTTATATATTTATTGTAATTTTATATTTATTATACTTTGTTTTTAGGGAGATCTCCACTTATGACTTATTATATTTTAAGCTCAAAATTTATTATTTTAAATAAGGTTTTTGGTTTTTATTTCATGTGTACCAGAGCTTTTAGACAAACATTAGAAATTATTAAAACTCAAATTTTTATTTTTCCTCGAACATTCTTGTTCAAACCGAAGTTAATTTAGGAGATTTATTTAGTTGCACCTATTTTAATACCTAGGTTTGGTGGATCTGCGTTGTGTATGTGTTAAAATATATATTTGTGTACTAATTTTAATCCATCTAAGGATATTAAACTAAACACAGGGAAAAACAGCAGACCACGCCCCTCTTACTTACGTTAACACCGCAAAGGTTTCCACTGACTCGGCCTTTTCAGGAGAGGTTGTGTGGCCTGTCTATTCAACATCAGGCAACCTAGGGTCACCCTTATTTATTGACCTGCCAGTCGTACGGTATGTGAGGTCGCCGCCTTCACTTTTTAATGTATTTCTTCACGTGGGGTCGCCTCCACTATATTATGTACGTAAAAGTATTCCTCTTTTGTCACAGACTCTAACTGTGAACGGGTCGGGGCCGCTTCTCGCCTTTTCTACTCGTTTAGAGTATTCCTCTTTCGTCACAGAAAACTTACTGTGAACAGGTCGGAAGTCGTCCTTCGCCCTCTCTACTTTTTAAGGTATTTTATCTTTCGTTTACAGAACGCCGCTGTAAAACAGGTCGGATAGCGCTTTTCCGCCTTTTCTACCTTCGTACAAAGTCGCGGATCGCCGCCGCAAATCAGAACAGAAACGCCGTCTGTCTGAAGTTACTTTTGTCTTTATCCTACGTCTGGCAGGTTTTCCCTTACTATTGTAATAAAATTAAGTTTTACAGTCGCCAAAAATGCTATACTTACTCCAAGTCTTTTGTTCGATCGATCCTGATTCGGATGCCGTCAGAACCCCCGCCGGGGAACAGAGGAGACCTACAGAGCCGGCCTGTGGATCAATTCAGGTCCCAGGTCTTCATCAGGTATTTGTTCGGCTGTCTTCTGAGTCCCACGGCGTAGTCTTCCTTGACATCCGGGTCACGGCACCATAAAATGTTAGGGATTTTCTGATTGTCCCTTCAACCCCATGGATCGAAAATGTTTGGACGAACAAAGACAAAAGAGTCTGAAAGTTATGTGTCACGCTGCAGCGGGAGAAACAGTGAGCCAATGTGCAGCTTCACTCTCTCTCCCTGTTTCCTGCTTGCAGCAAAGTTTTATTTCAGCTCAAGATACACAGGAGGCGGGGCAGTCCCGCTCAGGGCTTTGAGATAACACAGAGAACACAAGAGTTTTAAAAGGTTCATGTAGTTTAGCGTTCCACACAAATGAGGACAAATAATAATTCTAAAATAATCCTAACAATCACCATCCAACTCCAGCTTTGTTTTGATGAGATGCCGAATTTTTTTCTCCAAATCCTCCAAGTTCTCCTCCCTTGCATCAGGTATGCCATCTATGATAATATTGTTTCTCCGTGCTTGATAATCCATATGGTCTAGCTTCTCAGACAGATCTTTTAGCTCAATCTGAGTTTTGTTTATATTTGTATCAAGCTGCTCCAGTTTGCTTTTAGTACGTTTCTCAGCTCGGAGTTCACTCACAATGCTGTCTGTGAACTGTAGGCTGGATTTGATGTCCTGCATATCCTTTACAAGGTTATCTAGCCTTGTGTTAGTACTGTCTACAAGAATTTGGACAAACGTCTTGAAGTTGTCTTGCTGTTGTTTTGTCATATCTCTGTAAAACTCCTTTTGCTGATCCAACATAGCAGTAAGCGTCCCCATGCTTACATAGCCATCTTCTTCCACAGGAGATGATTTAGAGTTCTTTGGAGGCATAGTAGCAATTATACACGACAGAACAACAGGTAACTTTCTGTTCTGGTCCCAGGAGCTCTACCTTCCACTCCCCTTTTGTGTGAATCCACTTTGATTTAAAGTCCATAAATCTATTTAAAATCTGATTAAAATAAGTTCTGATGAGTTCCTTCAGCAATAAAATTCTGCAGCAAGGATTTACCTTCAAAATTTCCCAGTACCGCTATAAAGCTGTTTGTGGCTGAAGTCTGGGTCTGGGCCTGGTGACTGATGTTGAAACTGTAGCCTGGAGCCAAAGCCAGGCTAGATGGTTGGGCCTGGTGGCTGGATCGGAGCTTGTGCCTGGAGACTGGGCCGGGCCTGGTGACCAATGTAGAGGCTGGAGCCCAGGTCGGACCCGGCTGGCCTGGTGGCTGGGCCCGATGGCCGATGTTGAAGTCAGAGCCTGGAGCCTGGTGGCCAGTGTGGAAGCTGGAGCCCGGGCCTGGCCTGGTGATTGGGCCTAGCAGCTGGTCCGGCTACCAATCCAGGTAGGTAGATACCACTTTTCAATCCAGCAAATATCTCAAAAAGCGCTGACCATCTGCTTTTCTGTGTTTCGCAGTTGGTAAAATATATAAAATATATAATAAAAAACTT
This sequence comes from Aphyosemion australe, assembly GCA_006937985.1. Classification (NCBI taxonomy): domain Eukaryota; kingdom Metazoa; phylum Chordata; class Actinopteri; order Cyprinodontiformes; family Nothobranchiidae; genus Aphyosemion; species Aphyosemion australe. Next base: position 127,628 of record SSNS01000754.1, on the reverse strand, counting down.
GTTATGGCAATGGCAATGGTTCACTCAGGAGTATTGCTGAAGAACAGCTCATGTGTCCGTCTCCCTCCTGAGTCTAAGTGACATGTTGTAAAAGAACATGTGAAAGGAGGATGCTGGGGAAGATGACCTCCATCTTAAGAAACCCCTCCCATCCACTGAACTCCACTGTGGAGATCATGGACAGCTCCTCCAGAGGTAGACTGAGACATCCCAGATGTAAAACTGAGCGCTATCGCAGATCCTTCATCCCCTCTGCTGTAAGAGTGTATAACTCTTCAGTTTAAGCTGTGCTGGTATCTTCCTGGTACACAATAACACCAATGCAATATTCATGTGTTCTATACTTGTGCAATACCGGATTCACATTGTTGTCTGTGTCTCTTACAGTATGCTGCATAGTGTTGGTACCAAGTTTGTTTTCATCTTTTATTTGTGGTTTTTTAGTGATCTAAGATTACAATACTAGATTACTGCCTATGTGTATATAGATGTATCCTTGTTTTTTTTATCTTCTTCTAATTACCTTTTGAGTGATGGTGCTGCTGTGACAATTGAATTTCCCCACTGAGGGATCAATAAAGGGGGTCTGTCGGATAGTCGAACCTCGGATACAGAAGGAGCAATGCGGTTTTCGTCCTGGCCGTGGAACACTGGACCAGCTCTATACCCTTAGGGGGGTCCTGGAGGGTGCGTGGGAGTTCGCCCAACCAATCTACATGTGTTTTGTGGATTTGGAGAAGGCGTTCGACCGTGTCCCTCGGGGGGCCCTGTACTCTGGGAGTATGGGGTACCAGGCCCCTTGATACGGGCTGTTAGGTCCCTGTACGACCAGTGTCAGAGCTTGGTCCGCATTGCCGGCAGTAAGTCGGGCTCGTTTCCGGTGAGAGTTGGACTCCGCCAAGGCTGCCCTTTGTCACCGATTCTGTTCATAACTTTTATGGACAGGATTTCTAGGTGCAGCCAAGGTGGTGAGGGGATCCGTTTTGGTGGCCTAAAGATCAGGTCTCTGCTTTTTGCAGATGATGTGGTCCTGTTGGCTTCATCAGAACATGATCTCCGGCTTTCACTGGAGCAGTTCGCAGCCGGGTGTGAAGCAGCTGGGATGAGAATCAGCTCCTCTAAATCCGAGACCATGGTCTTGAGTCGGAAAAGGGTAGAATGCCTTCTCCAGGTCAGGGACGAGGTCCAGCCCCAAGTGGAGGAGTTTAAGTATCTCGGGGTCTTGTTCAAGAGTGAGGGAAGGGTGGAGCGTGAGATCGATAGGCGGATTGGTGCTGCGTCTGCAGTGATGCGGGCGTTGTACCGGTCTGTCGTGGTGAAGAGAGAGCTGAGCCGAAAGGCGAAGCTCTCAATTTACCGGTCGATCTACGTTCCTACCCTCACCTATGGTCANGAGATAAAGTGCTGTACAGAACAACGTAGTCCTTAGGTTGTCAGAAAATATATGTTTTGTTGGGAAATGTATGTGTTTTAGGTGTAATATGCTAATGATTTTATTTTTGAGTTTTCCTGTTGCCTTGGAAATGTAAACCTGCCTTGTCCCATTTGACCAAGTGTTTTGATCCAAAGGGTGAATTTTTATTTTATTTTATTTTATGTTACTGAGTTCTGGTTAGCTAACAGACTTCCATTAGTATGTCAACAGATATAGAGTAATACTCTGATATTTCAAAATTCAGTATTAAGTGCTGTATTCATGACCACAGACTAGAGCAGTGATGAACAATGACTAACTTAACTTTGATTCTCTGTAATGGAATGTTTGTTTAGCATGCCAAATGAATGTTAGTCTGAATGTTCTGATATAGAATAGAATAGACTAGACTTTATTAATCCCACAGTGGGGAAATTCACTTGTCACAGCAGCACCATCACTCAAAAGGTAATTAGAAGAAGATAAAAAAACAAGGATACATCTATATACACATAGGCAGTAATCTACTATTAAATCCTAGATCACTAAAAAAAAACACAAATAAAGATGAAAACAAACTTGGTACCAACACTATGCAGCATACTGTAAGAGACACAGACAACAGTGAGAATCCGTTATTGCACAATTATAGAACACATGAATATTGCATTGGTGTTATTGTGTACCAGGATGATACCAGCACAGCTTAAACTGAGGAGTTATTCACTCTTACAGCAGAGGGGATGAAAGATCTGCGATAGCGCTCAGTTTTACATCTGGGATGTCTCAGTCTACCTCTGGAGGAGCTGTCCATGACCTCCACAGTGGAGTGCAGTAGGTGGGAGGGGTTTCTTAAGATGGAGGTCATCTTCCCCAGCATCCTCCTCTCACACGTCTCCTCAACAGAATCCAGTGGGCAGCCCAGAACCGAGCTAGCTTTGGTAGCTAGCTTGTTCAGTCTCTTCCTGTCTCGGTCAGAGCTGCCTACACCCCAACAGACCACAGCAGAATGAATAACAGAGCCAACAACAGAGTGATAAAAGGATTTCAGCAGCTGGGATTTAACTCTGAAGGACCTCAGCCTCCTCATGAGATGGAGGCGGCTTTGGCCCTTCTTATACAGAGCATCTGTGTTGTGGGACCAGTTCAGTTTACTGTTGAGGTGAACACTCAGGTACTTAACGGTGTCCACCACCTCAATGTCTGCTCCCTGGATGTTTACTGGTGAGTGAGGAGGAGTGTTTCTCTGGAAGTCAATCACCATTTCCTTAGTTTTACTGGTGTTCAAGCGAAGGTGGTTACGCTCACACCAGTCCACAAAGTCCATGATGACTGACCTGTACTCCTGGTCGTCCCCCTCAGACACACTGTTAGGGATTTTCTGATTGTCCCTTCAACCCCATGGATCGAAAATGTTTGAACGAACAAAGACAAAAGAGTCTGAAAGTTATGTGTCACGCTGCAGCGGGAGAAACAGTGAGCCAATGTGCAGCTTCACTTTCTCTCTCTGTTTCCTGCTTGCAGCAAAGTTTTCTTTCAGCTCAAGATACACAGGAGGCGGGGCAGTCCCGCTCAGGGCTTTGAGATAACACAGAGAACACAAGAGTTATAAAAGGTTCATGTAGTTTAGCTTTCCACACAAATGAGGACAAATAATAATTCTAAAATAATCCTAACATCTCCCCCCTTTTTGTGCTAATTTGTGTGGAGAAAAATGTAATAAAAAATGTAACAATGTAAGAATGTAATAATGAAATGACAATATAAGTGAAAATTGAAGCATAATAAAATATGTAGTGAATAAATGGTAAAAGTAAAAATGAATGCAAAAAAATGTAATAAATATTTGTTAAAAAAAAACATCAGGTACTCATGTCTTGAGATCCTTAATTTTCCATGAGATCATCATACAGGTTACTGTAGAAAGAGAACAGTGGGATTTAAACAGCAGCGTCCAGGTCATGTTTATCTTTGGTATGCAGCATTTGATATAGAAGCAGGGTATTTGTAAACATTCTGTTAATCATTGATTACATGCATGGCAGAATACATGAAACGAACAGACAAAAAAAGAATTAGAATCACAATAAAAGGCATGAGAATCTTTAGCAACTGTTGCCACCATGGTCACAAGGTGAACCAGGAGAAAAAGTCATTAGCAGCGGGTCCGGGGGTTGCAGCTTCATCGTATTTCTGGAGCGAAGTCAGGTTCTGCAGGGCTTGCACACTCCTCCAGTGGATGTAGTCAGAAGATCCAGCACCAGTCTGTTCTTGAGAACCATTTTCCTTACTTCAGAGAGTTCCTTCACAATTCTGTTGGCCAGTCCTTTGGTGATGTTGATGTGTCTCAGGAATGCATATCGGTCGATTTCCAGTAGGCTTGCATCTCAGTCGTCAGGATCATGTCAGGTAGGGCCACAGGTATTTGAGGCCAGGCAAATAGGTCTGTCTTCCCTCGACAGCCATCTTTTGTGTCGTGATGTCCAGTGGAAAGGTTTAGTTGGCTTTCTTACAGGGAGTTGGTATTCCAGGGTGAGTTGATAAACCAACAAGACACATTTTGTCCAGCGTTGTGATGTATCGCCACAAATCTGTAGTGTGGCATGACGTAGGCATATGTGCACAGACATAGCAGTTGGCGTTGGTAGTCAGGTGTGCAGTGGTAAACTGACACCAAGAGTTTGTTGCATATGGATGAGGGTGTTCCTTATGGGAGCCTCGGTCTATAAATCTTTTACTTCTTTCCACTCTGGGATTGGCCGGTGTACAAAGCAGATAGATGAGCAGTAGACACACTGGTGGTATAGTTTAAAGGGACACAAACAATAACTGGTGGGGTTTGGATCTTCAGTAGTACAGGTGGGGTGAGCATTGTACCAGTGGGGTCTTGGAGGGGTAGTTATCTTTTGGTGATGTAGCTCTTGCTCAGAATAGAGGAAAAGGATATTCATGGTGATTATGGCAGCCATAGTCGCGACACCGCTAAGCAGCCACCACTTCTGGCGTGGCTCCATCCTTGCGGCTAGGCTACAAAGACCCTGATATGAAAAGAAACTAAACTGGAGAGCAGCCTCTGGAGTCTTCACGAACGTTGAGACGAAGTGGTCACTAAAAGACCACTCCCCCTGTGGAGTTCGACTTTACTGCACCTCCAGGACTCTAATCATTCAGAGCTCTTTGCAACTTATAGCGACTAAGGTGGGTCCAGGAAGGTCTTTCCGCAATCTTCACAGCAGTGAATCTGCTTTGGACTTGTCCAGTGCTTTATTTTGATTGCTCTGATGAAGACCCAGTCTCCTGGTTTCACTTGTTGTTGGTTGTCCTGTAAAACAGAAAGAACTGAGGGCAGATCAATTGTATTCACCATATCATGTGAGGCTAATATTTTTTCATGTACTCTGCTAGTGTGAGTTGCACCTGAGCTTTCTCAAGGTCTAGTGAGAATAATAGTAGTTTATTATTTTGCATGTTTAGATAGAACTTTGTTTTGTATAACATTGTTGTTATTTTGTGATAAGAAGAGATCGGAATGTCCAAAATCTCCTTTTGACGTATTCACCCTTTGCCTTTCCCATTGTTTTGCAAAAGAACAAGGTTGAGAATGCATACTGGCTATCTGTGTAGATAGTAACTTTTTGTATCTTTTGCTAGTGTGCAGGCTCTGGTTAAAGCAATTAATTCTGCTGCTTGTGCAGAGAGATGTGGTAGTAATTTTTCTTCAACAATTGTATTGGGGTTTAGTACCACTGCATAGCCTGTCTGTTTGTTTGTGTTTGTTTTTGTTTTTATTTATTTATTTTTTATTGTTGAAATGCACTCTCAAGTGCATCATGAGGAACGCCACTGTGCACGCTGAATTCTTTCTTAAATCAGATTCTAAAATCCTCAAGTTCTTTATTGGCTGTTTATTAGCTTCCATCTAAATAAGTAAGTAAGTAAGTAAATGTTATTTGTACAGCACTAATCACTGAAAAAGAAACACAAAGTGTTACACAAGTGCTTTATTTTTATCTTATTATCTTTTATTCTGTTTATTGCTTTTATGTTCAGCACTTTGGTCAGTGTTGCCTGTTTTTAAAGTGCTATATAAATAAAGTTAGCTTGGCTTGGCTTCACAAAGATCAACAAAACAAATGATAAAGTCTCCATAAAATGATCTTAAAACAAAAGAATATCATAAAATCAAATAAAATCAGAAAACAAAGTAAATGGTAAAAAAATGAAATGAAAGATGATTATAAATTCAAGTAAAAGCAGCTTTAAAAATGCTAATGTGGTAGAGCAGATCTGAGAATTACTTCCAACAGATTAGCTATATGGTTGTTTTTGTGTAGACACATTTTTTTTTTTTTTTTAATTTAAAACAATTCTTTTGGTTAAAGACAGTTTCTATTCCTGTTGTGGTGTGTGATGTTTCATGTAAAGTGTCAGATAAAACGTCCACTTGCAGCAGCTTTTGCAGTTACATCAGTGACCCTGTTTCCCAGAGAAACAGGGTCCTTGTTGTTTGTGGGAGGGTAATGATCTCAACTGCCTGGACGGAGAAGTGTGGTGGTAGCTTCAATAATATTGCTAGGAGATGAAAGTACTGCATCCTGTTTGGTTAGTTCCTGTGTCTGTTTTTGAACATGAGCCATCCACAAACCACACTTCACCCTACGGCAGGGGTGTGTCTTTCAGGTCTGACCTACGGAGTTGTAGATTATCTGTGTACTCAAAAAAAAATATGTGGTGTTCCATCCTACAAATACTGCTTCCTATTCATGCAAGACCACCTGGTTCCTCATTTCATGAGGATTTTATATGTTAGTTAGCTCATAAGAAGTTTAATCTGTTCTGCTCTTTGCTAAATAAGATTTTTCTCTTATTTTAGTCAGTATGTGCATAACTGACCTTTTAAACTGTGATAAGACAGGAGGGAATACAGCCTTGGACTCATGGCAACGATTTGGGAGGAGGGAGTAGGCTACGTTCTGTTTCTATCAGGACAAGAGAACGACATACAAAGTCTCCCTTCTACGGTCAAGAGTTCGAAACACACACAACTTTATACTGGAGGTCATACTCAAAAGGAAATAATTAAGACTTATATATTATCTTTGAGCTCAACGACTAAGTTGGTCCCACTTAGACAAAAAATGCATGCAAAACAACCAGAATGAAGAAACAACTATTCGATTAAATCCTTTTATTGAGGATTTGTAACCCTACTGTTTTCTAATCATAGTTATCTTTCATCTTTTAGTTTGTCATATTTTTGTAATCTTTTTTCTATGATCATTTAATGCCTTTATGACCTATTGTCCTGTTTTTGTAAAGCACTTTATGATTTTTTTCATGAGAAATTCTACATCAATAAATTTATTTAATTACTTCAGTACTCATTAATTAGAGTAAAGAGAATGGTCCCAAATTAACCTAGTAGATATATTGTCTCCCACATCATTAGTTTTATAGTTGTTTCATTGTGTTGCATAAATACCATAAGGTGGATTCTTATGGCAAAATGCCTGCTGTTAAGGACAGAATAAATCTAACTTATTTTATTTAGCATTTTACAGTGGGAAACAACCTCTTTTTATTTCTTTTTAAACCATCAGAGAAATAAATCAGAATAATAATGTAAAAAATGCTATTCATATTTTATCCCAAAAAAAACATTCAACAAATTAAAGTAGCCATAACTCTCAAACAAATAGGTATTAATATAATGATTATTAATTTACAGTATTCTTTGTAGTTATTTTCCCCAGCTAACTAACTGTAATTTTTTTTTCATCTGAAAGACTGTGAGAACTCTGTTACCCAAGGCTTCTCAACATAGTTGGAAAAGTCCTTGACTTGAAGATAAGGGGATACGTGTTTGTTGTTCTCCCCTCTCAGTGTTATCTCTTATCCTACACTCCAGCTAACTGGGGCTTTATTTTCTTTGGCACATATCATACTGGTTATCCTGCTAAATTAAAATCAGTATTTCTTGGGTATCTTCAGCTATTAATTTATATTCATGTAGTCACATTTAGATCTGCCATTATAGCAACTCTTAAAATGGACATATCGTCTTTTGGGGTAACCTGTTAAAGTGAATCTTTCGCCTTTGTACGTAAATGCAAACCAGAATTGTGAGTCAGGATGAATAGGGATGTTGAAAAAGGCGTTACCCAAATCAATAACAGTAAAAAAACTTTTTGTTTGGCTGCAGTGAGTTTAGCAAAGTGTGTGGATCAGGGACATTTGGGGCCCTGGTATGAACAGCTTCATTAACAGACCGTAGGTCCTGTATCATTCTCCAGGATTTTCCATCGGCCTTTTTTATTGGATAGATGGGTTTGACACAAGGTGAATCAGGACATTTTCTAATGATCCCTGCTGTCAAGAGGTCTTGTATCACTGGTTTAATCCCTTCCTGTGCTTCAGGCTTCTAGGGATATTGTTTAACTCTAGGCCTCCAGTCAGGTTTAGTTAAATCACGCCATTCTTGTTTTGGGTCTTTGCATAGAGATATGTAAGGTACAGCAGGAAGCAGATAAAACCGTTGGAGCTCCGTAGATAACATTACGCTCACAGCTGCGTTTTGGGAATCATCAGTTAATATGAAGGCTGTTGCTATCAGGCTTGGGTTGAATTTAAAAAACATCTCCTCATAATCAGGGTCAGGTTGAGCACACAGTTGCATGGTCACGTGCAGTGAGTCAAGGACGTGTGTTTCATACCCAACTGTGAGTTTAGCCCTCGCTTCTTTAAATTAGTGTAAAGAATTATGACTATTTATTTATTTAGTTATTCCTTCATTAATTAATTTCATCATTTGTTACGTATTCATTTATCTATTGAGCTTATACTTTATAAGCGGCCTGCTATTGTACTTAATTCTTCATCTAATTATTTATTAACTGTTTCAAGGTCAAGGTCAAGGTCAAGGTCAGCTTTATTTCTATAGCACTTCTTACTGTTGCTCACGCAACCCAAAGTGCTGTACATAGCAAAACCACATAACACACACCCAAGAAAATGAACATGTTAAAAAAATAAAAAGTAGACAATAAAAATAATAAAACCATGAATAAAATGAGAGGTTGAATAAAACAATAACTACACGCTCCAATAATAAAAACACAATAAAACCAGATAAAAAGTAAAAGAATAGCTAGACAGATCAGCCAACATTAAAAGCCAGGTCAAAGAAATAAGTCTTAAGCAACGACTTAAACTGCTCCAAACTCTGAGAGGTCCTAAGCTGTAAGGGAAGACTGTTCCAGAGCCGAGGGCCAGCCACTGAAAAAGCTCTATCTCCTCGGGTCCTCAGACGAGCCTTTGGGATAACTAACAGGGACTGGGAACTGGACCTCAGATTCCTGCCAGGAGTGTAGGTTGTCAGCAGATCGTCTATGTAGGGTGGGGCTAGGCCATGGAGGGATTTAAAAACAAAAAGCAGTAATTTAAACTGGATCCTGTAATATACAGGAAGCCAGTGAAGGGAAGCGAGCACCGGAGTGATGTGATCATGCTTCCTAGTACCTGTTAAAAGTCGGGCTGCTGCATTTTGAACCAGCTGTAAGCGATTTAAAGAGGATTGTGCCAGGCCATAATAGAG
>SSNS01000754.1:107879-118358 GCA_006937985.1 Aphyosemion australe | reverse complement strand
TATAGTGAAAAAAGTGTGGGCCCCAAAATGGAACCTTGTGGAACACCACTGGTCACAGATGCTGTTTGCGATTTGAACCCCCCCAAGTTCACAGAGAAGGACCTATCCTGTAAATAGGACATGAACCATTTAAGAACAGTGCCTCTTATACCGACACATGACTCCAGACGAGACAGTAGAATGTTATGATCGACAGTATCAAAAGCAGCAGATAAATCCAATAACAGTAGAGCAGCCGAATTGCCAGAATCACTGATTATCAACAAATCATTAAAAACCCGTAAAAGCGCACTTTCAGTGCTATGACGTGCCTTGAAGCCTGACTGAAATTTATCTGAGATGGAGTGTAAGGACAAATAATCCTGTAGCTGAGAAAGAACAACCTTTTCCAAGATCTTAGACAAAAAACTGAGCTTAGAAATTGGCCTGTAATTAGAAAGGCAAGTCTGATCTAAACTTGGCTTTTTTAATAGTGGAGTCACCACAGCTTGTTTAAAACACTGTGGGACACAACCTGAGAGAAGGGAACAGGTGATTAGCTGATGGACAGCAGAAGCAATACTGTTAAGAGCCTGCTTAACCATCAGAGGTGGAATGCAATCTAGAGGACAGAAAGAAGGCCTTAAACGATGGATAATGGCTGATAGTTCCTCCAGAGAGACCGGTTGAAACTGGCACCAGGATGTTAGACAAAAGGGAAAAGAACTAGGATCTAAAATAGAAGATATAGAAATAGAAGATCTGATCTGTGTAGTTTTATCCAAGAAAAAGGTCAAAAAGCTGTCACATAGCTTCTGAGAGGGTATAATGCTACTGCCATTGCTAGGGTTCACAATACTGGAAAAAACTCTAAACAGTACCTGAGGTCTGTGGCTATTTATGGAGACAAGATTGCACATGAACTCAGATTTTGCCAGTTCTTCATAGAAACCACACCAATACTCCCCTAATTATGATGTAATTCAAATTCTTATCACCATTATCATTAATTCATTAACATAAATCTTTCTAAAAACACCATCCATACATCATACTTCTCTCCCATCTCACATATATATTTATATCAAACAAGGTTGTCCCCACAACGGTCCACTCTAGGACTGCCTCTGGTAAAGAAATGTTCCTGCTCCTCTGTTTCTCTCCGTCTCTCTTCAGGAGAGAAACGCACACACACACACACACACACACACACACACACACACATGTCGTCCACACAGCTCAGTCTGTGTGGACATTAATTTTATTTTATCACTACTAGTGTTTTTTATGTTTTAATTTATATCACATTCAGTAATTTAGTTAGTTGTTTTTTTCAATAAGAGTCAGTGCTTGTCAGGACCTATAATCCTGGTTTTACAGGTACATATTTCACATTCGTCCCCCATATTACCTGCCTATCTCTGTGTCTGGCCTTTCGCTGAGTCACACCTGACACAGAACTGACCTCAGGACGACAGTCACACACACGCACACTGTACATCCATGTATGGCGACAGAGGCGATTTCTTAAATTCACATTCAGTCTTTTCACAAAATTTGCAGACAATAGGATTTTCAATGTTCAGAGGTGGTAATTTGCATATATTCAATGTGCAGTTTTGGATGTAACAGGAAACTGCAAACCTTTTTCTTAGCCCGGGCCGTCACCTCATGTCCACCGAAACGTCCCCTGTCATATTAATTTTAATTTTAATATATATATATATATATATATATTCAACCATTTCTGTTGACTATTTTTTCTCAAGTTATTTTCTTTGGTTTATCAGAAAACTGTTTGGCTTTTAAAGTTTTTAAATCCTTATTTACTGTGTCATAGGGACTTGTTTTGGATCTGGTGTTTTGTGAAGGGCCTGCTCGTCTCAACACTGTCTGACTGTTCTCACTATCTGGAGATAAGGTGGTTGAGAGAGTGTGTGGGGCTGGTGCTGAAACTTGTTTTGCGTCATCACCAGTTCCACCCTCCTCTTTGTATGGGGGTCGTTTTGGCTGGCAGCAGTAAGTCCTCCTCTCGGCCCATAAACATGGTTCTGGTTCTGTCAGCCTTATCTTCTTTTTTCTGCTCTTTTTTCAGCTTTGCAGTACTCCTCCTGCATTCTGTTTCTTTTGCCCACATATGAGCAATTTTTTAACTCATTATTTTTCTGTTCTTTGTGCTTACCCTTTAAAGTGATTGATTTAGCTTCTAATTCTTCCCACTGGTCACCCTTTAAGCTTTGGGTAGTGACCGAAAGAACGAGATCGCGGATACAAGCGGCCGAAATGAGTTTTCTTTGCAGGGTGGCTGGACTCTCCCTTAGAGATAGGGTGAGAAGCTCGGCCATCCGAGAGGGGCTCGGAGTAGACCCGCTGCTCCTCCACATCGAGAGGAACCAGTTGAGGTGACTCGGGCATCTGATTAGGATGCCTCCTGGACGCCTCCCTGGTGAGGTTTTCCGGGCACGTCCAACCGGGAGGAGACCCAAAGGAAGACCCAGGACACGCTGGAGAGATTATGTCTCTCGGCTGACCTGGGAACGCCTTGGGATTCCCCCGGAGGAGCTGGCCCAAGTGGCTGGGGAGAGGGAGGTCTGGGCTACCCTCCTTAGGCTGCTGCCCCCGCGACCCGACTCCGGATAAGCGGGAGAAAATGGATGGATGGATGGATGGGATCAATAAAGTCTATTCTATTCTATGTTCATTAGTGATGGGACGAGAAACACCGATGCGTTGGCGTGTAGAGTGAGACCCTTCCTCTTCGTTTCTGCTTGATCCATCAAAATTATCATTCATAATATTTTCTGCAGGTTAAATTTTGCATTTGTTCAACTGAACTTTCAAAGACTCGTCATTGCTGAGACATCACAGAGAAACGCATGGAAAATGCAGCAGAAGTTTTGCCATCCCACCAGCTGTCAGATCGGGGGTGGGGGGTGCGGTCCGGACTGGCCCAGATTGGGTAAACAGCACAGCGGGACTTGATGTCAGTAGAGAGTCTGCACGCTCGCTCGCTCGCACGCACACACACATACACATGCGTGCGCGTGCAGGAAGCTGTACTCACGGTTATGTTGGTTCTGCATTTCTTCTGCGCACCAAGCGATGGAGGGGAAATCCAATCTCCCTGTTCTTTTCAACTTCTCACAGGGACATTTTTGAATACATCTGACGCGCAGATGGCCAACCTTGCATACGGCCACCTGTGCCTTTTCTTCTCTTGCTAGTACTCCGAACATTAGCGATGAACTAATTACATAACTTCTTAGCTTTTCCCCACTAAAAAGTTAGCTAAACTAGAAGTTTTGTCGGCGATGACGTCTATGGAAATGATTGAATGAACAGATTTCCCAGCATGCATTGCTTTTGTAAATTGTTGAAAATAAAATAATATAAATGAATTATGATTCATTTTTACTGGCAGCAAATGTAACATTATCATTACTGACACGAGAAATGCAAAACCTGAAGAAAATTAAAGAATGACATTTATAAACTAGCTTCAGTTTGATGGAGAGCTGCTGCACCATGACAGAGAGATGGAGTTGGCTGATGTAAATATCAGGGAGTTTCCACGTTCCGGTGCAACAGAAACCCCGCATTTATATCTGTATTATATAAAACAATATAGATTCAAAGCGCCTCTGGTCAAACTATTATCATTGATATATATTTGGCCTCCAACAGCTAGGCAGGGCTGGCCTGGAAGTGACGAGGACACAACTGCCAATCAGCGTCCTCGGTTAAAATGACGTCTATGCTCACAATACATTTTGGCCTGCCAGGTCTGATTGGCATCCTCCTCCACCATTGGAGCCAACTCACCACCATCAGTGGTCAGTTGACAGCTTCGCTCCTCTCTTTCAAAACATGATCATATGAGACGACAACAAAGTCAGTCGTCGAGTTGCAGCCTAAGGTATATAGGTACCAGAAACACATATGGATACCTTTGTTAAGTTGGTTCTGTGTTTTTATCCGATTAAATTTTTTGTGGTTCTTCATAATACACGGAGCAAAAAGAGGTTGTTTTTAGCTTTGCTGACATGTTTCGGCCTCTACTGCCGCCTTCAATGGATTAAAGATGTGATTGAGATAAGGAGACGTGGACCCAGGACCATGAAAAGGGACGAAGGAGTATACCTGCTGGACCACTCATGGCAGAGGGCAATATCCTCTGCTGCCCGCAGATAAACGGAAGTGACGCCACCAACATCCGGCAGTTGCTCTGACGAAGGCGGCAGTAGATGCCAAAACATGTCAGCAAAGGTAAAAACAACCTCTTTTTGCTCTGTGTATAATAAAGAATCACAAAAAATTAAATCACATATGGACACCTTTATGCTTGAACAATCCATGACAAGCTCAGAAGTCCAATAACAGAACACTGCCCATGTTCATATCGGAAGGGCCATTCCTCCCAACCACACCTCTCCAGGGGCCTCATTTATCAACCGTACTTACGTACAGATCTGTGCGTATTTCGTGCGTGGGAACGATTTTACGCATTGTGTGGTATTTACCAATTTGTACTTGTGCGTGAAAACGTTCCTAAATAAAAGAACAGCTCCGACCATGCGTAGGAACAGCACCTAGTGGCAGAACGAGGGAACAGCAATTCTGAAGGTCTCAGTGATCCACGCGTGTTCCTCATCCACTAATTATTTTACCCAATAAATAAATATGTTGGTGGAAAAACAGCTGTGTCACATTATTGGTGCTAAAACACCCGTGACCGACGGGAATCTGACTGTAGAACGGCTGATTTTTAATTTTTACTCTTACCATGTTTATGATGTTTTAAATCATTTTGCATTTTTTTATTTATTTATTTATTTATTTATTATGTTGTAATTTAATTAAACTATTTTGTCCTTGTGAAGCGCATCGTGATTTTTTGTGAGATGCGCTATATAAAAGATTGTTTCTTAAACTTATTATTATTATTGGAGGATTTAGCAGAGCAGAGAGCACTCTGGAGGGAACGGTTCTTCCGTGAGCGCAGCGCACTGATCCGATTCGAGTCCATATTCTATTTTACAAATAAAACAACCCTCCAGAACCTCCTCTGCTCCCCGATCACACACGCGTTGTCAAGTGTCCGGTGTTTCGATCTCGCTGTCAATAAAGTTTGTCTTTTTTTTCCGGGAAGAACCCAGGGAATCCCCTCCCGACCTGAGGACGTAGTGTGACCAAATATGGTTAATTCAGGGCGTTTCTGTATGTAAATGACGATACACGTGCACGAGCTCCTATATTCGCACAGGTGGGATTTATCATCAGACGATTGCGGAGGAACGTGCGTACGAGAGGCCACCGCATGTTTCATAAATCAGGACATTGACTGTTCATACACACATTCTAAATTTCATCCGTAGGAGGGAATATAGGAACGTTTCTACGAACGTTTGATAAATGAGGCCCCAGGTCTTACTGATGTTTCCCAGGTAAGTGTTGAAGTCCATGAGCAGAACAACTTCTGTAAATCAGTTTATAAATTGTATCTTTACAGTGTCTAGTTTCACACAGCAGCTGCTTAGTCTGAGTTCCTGTCAGCCTCAGTAAGTTTTCTGTTTGAGGGACACAGGTGTGTGGTTGCCATAGAAACCGTAAGGAGTTAGGTAGCAGCTTTAGCAATTTTGCTCATCTTGCTTCTATTTGCACTTTTTATATATTTTATGAACCCAAATGTTGTCTTTGTTTGCTGCAAGTATTTAAAAGATTTTTTAAAATTATTTTTCATATTTTTAAAGACACAATTGTCCTAAGTTTGCACAAATGTCGTTCAACACATTTGTTTCCTCTATTGAACTTGATTCAAACAGAAAACATGCGTTTCATCCATGTTGTTAGAGAAGTCCTCAGAAACGTTCTTCGGTCCCTCTGACTTCTGAAGCTTTAAGCACACACTCTCCAAAGTTACCACAGGAATAATTGGCTTGTCTCGTCACTTTTAAAAAGAATTCTCTGAGTCTGGTTGTCTACTAATGAGCAAGCTGATGATGATATAAGACCCAGGCACACCACTGCTCATGTTTTAAAGTTCAGCTGTGAGAAACACTGAGACCTCAGGACATTTTTAAAAGTCGTTTATGGGTTCTGTTATGGAACTAAATCATAAAAGTATGGTTTTATAAACTGGGCAGGTTGTACATTTATTTAATCATAGATTAATTCAGCGTTGGTTGTTTTAGGAAGCAGAGCGAATCGATGTTTTTGTGATTGTTACGGTGCTGAGGGACTAAAGATGGGAATCTGAGCAGATAATGAGCTGCTGCTCAAAGCTGCAGGGCAGCAAATAACAATTTACACACACGCACGCACACACACACACACACACACACACATATAGACCAAAAACTTGTTTAGCTGAACATAAAAGACAAACAATACAGTCACATCATCAACCTTTATTCCACCTGAAAACAGACGAGAGGAATTTTGATGTTTTTCTTCAAAATATTTGGTTAATCTGTTTCCCTTTACTATGATTACTAATAAAAAAAACCCTCTAAAATCCAGAGTGGAACTTTGTTTCTCCTTGTGATTTTTATTTTATAAAAAGTGTGTTCGATATTATAGGTCTACCATTAATATTTGTCGATATCGTCATTAAAATTTAATTCAAGTGAAAGTATTTTTGTATATATGATCACACAATTTATTATATTTGACTTGTTTTACTTTCTATTATTTTATTTTTGTTTTGTTTAGTTATTTTTTGTGGTAGTGTTACTTTTGCCACATTCATATTTTATTTTGAATGGAAATTATGCTCTGCTATCTTGGTTTTTTATTTGCATCTTTGTTTGAAGAGGACCCAATTGAAAACGAGATGATCCATCTCAATTGGTTTATCCTCTTGAAATATAAGTTAATAAATAAATAAATAATATCGGAAAATATTGGTATCAGTTTTCAGTCTTTTAATGACACAACCTTTACACCCCATACACATTATACATCCCAGTCTTCAGCTTCTCTCTCTAAAAATGTCAAAATACGACAGATCTGAGGTAAAGTTTTTGAGATATTTTAGAGTATTTGGCACAACTTCTGAAGTAGAAATTTGCCCTATGTAGTGAACATACACTCTCCTTACGGCAAGTAGCTACATGTAGCTAGCAGCTAACAAATGACTACAACAAAAACAATCTTCACCCAAGCCTTTTCTTATCTGAAGATTTTTATAAATGTTTTATCACCATAGCTGCAATATACAGAATAAGGACACATGCATTACTACACACAACTCAGTGACATGCTTAGGGAGAATGAGATTCTGCTGCTGTTGGAGACAAAATAAAGATGACACTTTTCCTGTTACAAACTTAAATTGAAGTAGTTGTCATTTTGAAACAGAAAATGTTTAAAACTTAAGCATGATAGGACTTATGTGATGTTAGGAACCTAAAATGTTTTAGTCGTTTGTTTTTTTTGACAGGAGGACCCTGAATACAGTGGAGGAAATAATTATTTGACCCCTCGCTGAGTTTGTAAGTTTGTCCAATGACAAAGAAATGAAAAGTCTCAGAACAGTATCATTTTAATGGTAGGTTTATTTTAACAGTGACAGATAGCACATCAAAATGAAAATTCAAAAAATGGCTTTAAATAAAAGACAGACACTTGCATTAAATTGAGTGAAATAAGTATAAGTACTAACAAAAAAGACTTAATACTTAAATAAGTATAAGTACTAACAAAAAAGACTTAATACTTTGTGGCAAAACCCTTGTTTCTGTGCTCGTCATGAATTGTCTATAACTAACACCATGTTCAAGCATAAAGGTGTCCATATGTGCTCTTGGCACAAGGATACCTTAGGCCGCAGCTCGATGATCAATTTTGTTGTCGTTTCATCTGATCTGCGGCCGCATGTCTTGGACACTCGGGTGAAGAGAGGGGCGGAGCTGTCAACTGACCACTACCTGGTGGTAAGTAGGCTTTGATGGTGGGGTACAGGGTTATTATCGTAAACGAAAACTAGAATTTTTAAAAAATTTCATTAACTGAAATAAAAATAAAAAAGGAATTTAAAATAAAAAACTGAAACTAATTGAAACTGTAATGAGCGTTAACAAAACTAACTAAAACTAACTGAATTTATAGAGAAAATTAGCTTAGTTTTTGTATTTATGTTTTATTCTAATTTCCGGTAGTTTTTATTTTTTTTGTGCGCATGCCACAACAGACGGCTCGTCAGTCAACATTGAGCCTGGAGGAAGTGACAGGCAGTGTTGTACATGAATGTGTTCATTAAACGATCATTTGTGAACTGAACTCGCTTGTATTTTGCCTGACGAACGTTAAAGTGAGTGCGCTCATTCTGGCGTGTTAAACAGGTTTATGAACAGCTTTCTCTCGTAGTTCGTGAGCTCCAAATCTCCACCGAGCTAAAGTAGCTAAAACCCAGCCAAGACATTCTCGCTAAAACATTCTGTGAATCATAGACTTTATAAAAAGTAGACCCTGAAATTGTGGCCGCCTTAGGGAATAGCGGTCGGTGTGGCGTTCTACTCTCCAATGTCTATGCTGTGGAGGCCGGACCTCTTGGTGCGTTCAATTTACCTCGGAGAACATACAACTGCACATAACATCGATTTTAGATGCGCCCTTACAAGTTTATCTTGTAAAATAAACACATTTCCACCACAGTTACTGTTGTTATTACAAGAAGCTGCTATGCTGAACCTCAAAGTTGGATTCAAAAACATTCTCTGACTTAGGGGGGTGTTCCAGTTCATTATTTCTACTCGGAAGTTAGAATTTCCGAGGTTTTTTGTTACTCTGCCATATCTTTGATACTTACCTGGAATGTATGGTAGCTCACCTGTTCTAACTGAATACATTTTTGAAAAACTATGATGATTTTCTGGGATTTTTTTTACACACAATTATCTATTATTTTATTCATTCTTGTCTCTGATATGTAACTAATATTACAAAAAAGACTAAAACTATAACTGAAACTAATAAAAACTAAACTGAAACTAAGCATTTTCAAAAAATAAAAACTAAACTAAAACTAAGAAACAAGTTGTAAAAACGTATTAAAACTAAATAGAATTAAAAATTTTACGTAAAAACGAAATATAAATAAAAACTAATAAAAAATGCAATTAAAACCTTGGTGGGGGAAGATGCCGGTCAGACCTGGCAGACCCAAACGTGTTGTTGTGAGGGTCTGCTGGGAACTTCTGGCAGAGTCTCCTGTCAGAAGGAGCTTCAATTCCCACCTTCGAAAGAACTTCGAATGAGTCCCAGGGGAGGCGGGGGACATTGAGTCAGAGTGGGCCATATTCTGTGACTCAGTTGTCGAGGCGCCTGACTGCAGCTGTGGCCGCAGGGTGGTCATTGCCTGTCATGGCGGCAATCCCTGAACCCGCTGGTGGACACTGGCGGTTAGGGATGCTGTCAAGCTGAAGAAAGAGTCCTATCGGATCTTTTTGGCCTGTGGGACTCCGGAGGCAGCTGATGGGTTCCGGCATTCCAAGCGGAATGCAGCTTGGGTGGTCGCGGATGCAAAAACTGGGGCGTGGGAGGACTTTGGTGAGACCATGGAACAAGACTTCCGTACGGCTTCGAGTAGATTCTGGTCCACCATCGTGCGTCTCAGGAGGGGAAAGCAGTGCACTACCAACACTGTTTACAGTGGGGATGGTGTGCTGCTGACCTCGACTATGTACGTTGTGAATCGGTGGGCCGAGTACTTGGAAGACCTCCTCAATCCCACCGGCACGTTTTCCAGTGTGGAAGCAGAGTCTGGGGACTTTGGGTTGGGCTCTCCAATCTCTGGAGTCGAGGTCACTGAGGTGAGGTTAAAAAACTCCTCGGTGGCAAGGCTCCGGGGTTGGATGAGATCCGCCCGGATTTCCTTATGATGAACGGAATGCCGCGGTCAGCCTCAAGGCCTGATGACTGAGTACCCAGAGCAACACACATATGCCATTTACCCTTCTGGTAAAGCCCAGAGCATCCAAAAAAAGAAATGAAATGCCCAAAGATTAAGTGCGATCAAATAAATTTCTCTCTAACAAAAAAGGGGGGAAAAAAAGGGAGAAAGAGAGAAATAAAACAGAGAATATGTGGTTAGGCATATATCTGGACTTCCTACCAAGAGCGGCTAAAGGGTTTGCTGCTCACTCAACAAAAAACTAAAAATGGCTCAAGGTTTGGCCGCTGTAGTTGAACAATAACCCAATTCCTTTAAGCCTTCCAGGTGCTCTCTCATCAGGCTCCATCTCCTGCTGGTCAGTAAGTTTCTCATGTAAGAATCAGTATTTTTAATCTTAATCAGTAAATTACTCATGTAAGAATCAGTATTTTATAATCTTAATCAGTAAATTACTCATGTAAGAATCAATATTTTTTTAATCTTAATCAGTAAATTACTCATGTAAGAATCAGTATTTTTATAATCTTAATCAGTAAATTACTCATGTAAGAATCAGTATTTTATAATCTTAATCAGTAAATTACTCATGTAAGAATCAGTATTTT
>SSNS01000754.1:80990-102749 GCA_006937985.1 Aphyosemion australe | reverse complement strand
GTAGTTCTGGCTAGTTTCGGGGGCGCTTTATCTGCGCCGTTTAGCCTCACAAAAGGATTAGCCTCTGAAAGCATGGCTAATTTGCATCTCACAAACAAAGAGAAAAAAATTACAACGTCACATTACAACGGGACTATTTTTTGTCATTCGTATCCCTGCGCCGGTCACCGCAGCTATAGAACGGGCTCGTGTCTGGCTGCTAATCCTAGCTGTATGAGTGAAACAACAACTTCTAAAGTCACTTAAAAGTAGTTTTTCTTAAATATATCGAGCCATGGTGCATACCTGCAGGTTCCCGGGTTGTAACAATAAGGATGTTACAGGATCACCTTTTCGGTTTGACACTTTTCCTGCTAAGGACGTTTCTCTAAGGCATCAGTGGCTTTTAGCAATCGGCTACTCCAAGGATACTTGGCTGGAACGAGTCAAAACCTTTCGTTTGTGCAGTGCACACTTCAAAGAGGATGATTACATCAGGAAAAAGTTCGGGAAAAGTGAAAGAAGTTTTTGAAGAGTTCGGCTGTACCAGAAATCTGGGTAAGTTTTGTTTTTAAAAAAATATTTATTCCGCTATGTCTGCCGTATTCATGCAATCATCTTCACATTTTAGCGCATTATTTATGCAATCATCTTTACACCGATGGTTGATCATAGACTGCAGTAGCTTTGTCAACAATCTGTGTTGATGTGTGTGTTTTGTGTAGCAAATGCAGTTCTTCATCCGTGTACTCTGGCTCATAAAGATATCCTAGTAGTAAAATAAGTTTCTTCTTCATCTGATATAGTGTTAAAATGAAATTCGTCATCAGATGAGACGGAGTGTGACATGTTTTCGGCATTCGGCAGTGAAACAGCTGACATACGAAGCGCTGTTTAATATCCGCGGGGACCGGCGCAGGGATACGAATGACAAAAACTAGTCCCGCTGTAATGTGACGTTGTAAATTTTTTCTCTTTGTTTGTGAGATGTAAATTAGCCATGCTTTCAGAGGCTAATCCTTTTGTGAGGCTAAACGGCGCAGATAAAGCGCCCCCGAAACTAGCCAGAACTACGTTTATGAATCACTTCTCCCCTGAAAATGTCTGAGCAGGGGTGTGTGTGTGAAATGGGTCAAAGTTTACAGAGCACTGGGTGGGTGAAGGAACACATAAAACTTAATGTCTAAAAAAGCGAACTTTTCCTTTAAGAATCCTGATAAGTCCACCTTGTTTGATTTAATTTTAACAAATGTCCCTCATAAATTCTCATCATTAGGTGTTTTCTGCAATGACCTGAGTGATCATTGTGTTGTTGCCACTTGCAGGAGCACTAAAATGCCTAAATCCAAATCACGCATCATCTGCAAGAGAAATTTTAAACAATTCAGTGAACAAGCTTTTCATAAGGATTTGTCCTTGGTTAATTGGAGGCAAATAGATTTGTTACCAGATGTCGAGCTAGCATGGGCATTCTTCAAAGAGACTTTCATGAAAATTGTAAATAAGCATGCCCCCTTCAGGAAACTCAGAATCAAAGGACGAGAAAATCCCTGGTTCACCCCCGAGCTGTCAAATATTATCCATCAGCGTAATGTGGCATGGGCCAAAGCCAGAAAAGGAAATCTCCTCTCTGATTGGGCTATCTTTAAACAACTAAGAAATAAATGTACTACTCTCATCAAAAAAGCCAAATCAGACTATTATTTATCTATCACAACTGAGAGCCTAAATAATCCACAGAAATTTTGGAAAGTCATTAAGTCTTTATCTGTCAACTTAACTTCTCATGCTTTTCCAAAATTTGTCCTAAACAACTCTGTCCCAGTGCATGATAAAGCTGAAGCATTTTATCTCATCTGGTTCAGTGTCTACTTCTACTGGAACACCCTCTGTGTCTGTCACGCTCCTCACCTGAGCTCCACAGCGTGAGTGTTGAGGAGGGATGTAGCGTGTGATTAGACCCAATCGCAGGGAGTGCTAGCGTTGGGTGACGTCTAACACGCAGTTTATTATAGGAGCACCGACACGCACCTCGAAGTGAAACGAGGACGTGGCGGTGTTCCAGAAAGGAAAAAACGGGCTTACTGTTTGGATGCAGATGGATGAGGTGAGCGTAGGAGCTCTGGATCGTCTGGCGTGAATGTGGAGCCATGACGACTGGAACGGATGAAAGCTGTAGCCGGCTGGCGTGGATCTAAGCCAAGGGGCTAGGAAGCTAAAGCGTGAGGTGAGCGCCGGAAGCTCTGGGCGCACGGCGTGACCTGCGGAGCCGATGCGCTGGAGAAATAAAAGTTAAGGTAGAACTGAAAAACGCTACTAAGCGAGGTGCCGTTAGATCCGAGACGAAACGGGAACGCCAAGGCTACGGACAGAGAAACGATGAGCCAGCGCTGGAGTTGCCGAGAAGACTTCCTGAAATAGTGTGGACGTGATGACGTGGAGAGGTGCGTGACGGTGTGGGGAATGCTGGGAAGTGAAGTCCTAAGTATGGTGCGGTGTCAGAAGGATGGCTGGAAGGCAGGAATCATGACAGTGTCCCCCTGCACAGACTCCCAATTGACTCCTGGTGCTTCTTTTAACTTTGTTCCATTTACTGTAGAGCAAGTGCATAAAATTATTAGATCTCTGGATCCCAGAAAACCCTCTGGCCCAGACATGATAGAACCCTATTTTTTGAAAATGGCTGCTGATTTCATTGCAGAACCTCTTACAGTTCTTTTTAATCTTTCTATCAAAAACAAACAAATATCATCAGTTTGGAAGTGTGCTTTTGTGACTCCTTTACTAAAAGGTGGTGACCCAGCTCTATTAACAAATTACAGACCAATATCTAATCTGTGTCCTGGCAAAAATTCTAGAGACCCTAGTAAGTTAACAATTGAAAGACTTTTTATATTCAAATGACCTTCTCTCAAGTCTGCAATCAGGTTTCAGAAAAAAGCACAGCACCATCACTGCAGCCACAAAGGTGATCAATGACATTCTTGTTGCTCCTGATAAAAATCAGTACTGTGCCTCACTTTTTATTGATCTGTCAAAAGCCTTTGACACTGTAGACCATGCTGTTTTAAAACATAAGCTTCCTTGTTTGGGATTGTCTGAACATGCGATCTCATGGTTCACAGACTACTTGAAGGACAGAATTCAATGCGTTAAATGTGATGGGTTGTCCTCTGAATTTTTGAGTATCCACAAGGGAGTTCCACAGGGATCAGTTTTGGGACCCCTCTTGTTCATTATGTATATTAATGATATAGGACAAAATGTGTCGGATGCTAATATGCACTTTTACACTGATGACACAATCATTTACTGTTTTGGAACATCCCCCACTAAAGCTGTTGAATTCTTACAGAAAGCTTTTAATGAGGTCCAACAAACACTTGTGCAGTTAAAATTGGTCCTCAGTGCTGACAAGACTAAACTAATGTTGTTTTCAAACTCTAAAAAAAGACCTCTAAGTATGCCCTCAGTGACCACTCTGGAGGGAAATATCATAGAGGTGGTCCACACATACAAATACCTTGGTGTCTGGCTCGATGACTTCCTATCCTTCAAGCCTCATATAGATAATCTTGTGAAGAAACTCAAACTCAGACTGGGTTTCTTTTTTCGAAATAAACTGTGTTTTTCTTTGAGGCCAAAAAACGACTTGTTACTGCAACATTTCTGTCTATTCTAGATTATGGAGACCTTTTGTATATGAATGCCTCGGCACATTGTCTTTGTAAGATTGATGTGGTTTATCATGCCTCGCTGAGGTTTATTACTAACTGTAGACCACTGACCCATCATTGTGAATTGTATTCTCGAGTGGGATGGTCTTCTTTGTCCACCAGGAGGTTGGCACATTGGTACACTTTCATTTACAAGGCCATGCTTGGATTACTACCCAACTACATCTGTAACTTCCATGCAGAAGGCTGAGAGACCATCTAAAGGCTCAGGAAGCTTTTTTTTATTCATCAGCTGATTAGAGTGTGACACTTTGAGTCTAGAATATTGAACCTTTTCACAATATTCTAATTGTCTGAGATTCTGAATGTGGAATTTTAATCATAGTTATAACAAATAAAGGCTAAAATATCTGGCTTTGCGTGGAATTCGTCTGTCACCTAGATTAGTTTCACCTTTTAGGTTTAATTACTGACATAAATGAACTTTTGCACCAGATTCTAATTTGTTCCAGTTTCACCTGTAATCCAGAGAGAATAATCGAGTGACTAGAACAGTCTGAATAACAAGAACACAACTCCCTCTGACAGCACTGACTGCTTAAAGAAGCACTTTTTTGGTCTAAATTTATCAGGTGGCTCAGGGGTTGGATGTCTGCTCCTGCAGTCATGTTAGTCTTTCAGGCATGTGATTCTTCCGGTATTTAACGGATTTCCGGCATTATCTGACGATTTGGGGCACCCCTGAGATTGATGCAAATTCGATGAGAAATGTTTTCATATGGGGGGGTGGGCAATTTGTTTTCATCCACGATCGATTCAAAACACTGTGTGTTCCCTGACCGTTTGCTAGAATCATAGAAGGGACGGGTACAAGTCGCTAGTAAGCGCATGCGTGATGACGTTTAAACTTGCGGCGTCCATCAAGGAAGCCGGAAAAAAGTCTGCGCTGCTGCTGCGCTTGCACAAATGGAGATACTCACGGAAAATCACGTCTTCCACAGTGTGAATGGAGAAGATTGATAGAGGTAAGTCGCATTCTATCCTTCTTTCTAAATGTTTTCCGGTGCTAGTTTGGATTAGCGCTGAAACAAATTATTAGAATGGTTCGATTCATTGAATTAATCTAATCACTGTTTACTGATTCAAGGCTCTGTTAAATGTGCGCACTATAGTCTGAACACATTTTACTGGTGGACTACGTGGTAATCTAGGTGCCGTGAAGGAAAATAGAGAAACCAGCAAAGACACAACTATTGTAAAATGCAAACGGTCCAAAGTTTGGGAGCAAAAGTGAACTACGAGTAGATTGACTAATGCTAATGCTAGCGGCTCACAATCAAGTGGGGCTCTGAAAAAACGAAACTAAAAATGACTAAACTCTACAAGCGGAAGGAAAAATCCCACCATCCCATTTGTATGTTTCTGCAACAATAAGGAGCAGCGCTGGGGGCTGTGCCAGAAAGCGATTTCAGAACATCGAGGCTTTCCTGATAAATCCCTGATTGACATAGCACTCCCCTCCAGGTTTCCCTGGGTCCGCCAACGATTCTCAGGTGGATTCAATCCCCTGTTAATCAAGCAAGGAGCGGCAAACGCGAGTCATGTGCGTCCACAGGCAGCCCGTGTTAATCGATGCTAGATAAATGGGAAAGGAAGGTACCTCGTTCTCCTCCCAGATGGAGTAAGAATTATCCATTCATGCCTACGAGGACTACAAAGATATTATAAATAAAATATAGACTGCCAGCTGCTTGATTAAAGCTCTGTAGCTGGCGCTATTTAGTTAGAACGCTCAGCATTTACATGTTTCCATGGCAACGCAGGAAGTCCTCATCAGCTCTGAATCTCCATATATTTTATTGGAGTTTTCCTCATTTATGTGTTGTTTTCATGTTCGGTTCCAGAGTCTGGATGTTTTTAGACTGGAGGATTGTGTTTTTGCTGAGCAGTTGTGAGTTTTAAAAAGATACGTTCGTGGCGGTCACGTGATTCCAAAGTTAACGCTGTAAAATGGTCACAAATCCACATTTAGCCCTCATATTAAACACCAAGGAGAAAACATCAGGTATGTCATTTAAATCAGATATTACCGTGTTTGTCACGTGTGACCAGAGTACAAGCTGTTAAAATTTATAGTCACATCAATAAAGTATTTCCTTTTACACATGTATTATGGTACAAGTTGTAATTTTTAACATATTCATAGAGAGGATAACATGTTGATTATGAGTCCATCCCAGACGGAAGCTGATATATAATTATACTTATTAATAATGACATCAGGAGCAACATCAGTGGAATGAAACGCTCCTGTTGCAAATGAAGATTAAATACAAAATATGTTAAGCTGTAAATCCAATTATAACTCAATTTTAAAAGTTTAAGCTCCACATTTATTAATAATGTAGCCATCAAAAACAAAGCTGCAGCAGCTGCTACTGCTGTGGCGCTAATTCAGCCATACTTTTGTGACACTGAGAGGAAGGTGATTGTTGAGCATTTGGCAGCCATAGAACTGATTACAGTGACCACTGCATCAATTCTAGATGCTCTCTGCAACCTGTTTGCAAAGCACAACATCCCATGGAGTAACCTGCTAGCCATTTTGATGGACTCATGCTCTGTCATGAGGGGCTCCAAGAATGGTCTCGAAGTGAGGATCAGATCAGAAAAAAACCCATTCCTCCTAGATGTAGATGGTGACATCTGTCATCATATACACAATGCAAGCAAGCACTTCTGTAGCCCCTTTGATAAGCACGTTGAGGGATTGTTCTGTGATCTACACAATGATCTTAAATGGTCAGCTGATTTGAATGATATGTTAGCAGAAGTGTGTCACTTGATGGGCATCAAGTACACAATGCCGGAGGGATTTGTCAGTCACCGGTGGCTATCGTGCTACGACTGTGCTGCATCAACCATCAGAATGTGGGATGCTTTCCAAGTGTTCTACTACACATTCCTGTTGAAGACGGAAGACCAGGAAACATACTACAGTTTTATGCTGGGTCTTCTCCGAGTACACAAATTCAACAAGGAGGCAAGAAGCAGGATAAAGGAAATTTGGCAAATACTTCGTAAGAAGCAGCTGACTGATGACGGGAAGAAGAGAAAAACCAGGATCATCACCAAACTCCTCTTCAAGCCCACAGAGACTGAACTCATCCTTTGTCACGATCTGGAGGCTGAAGGCTGAGATGAGGATCCAAATGCAGGTGAGCAAGTAAAAGGCAGGTGAGGAGGTTTGAAAGGGGTTTTAATGAGGACACGGAGGACTGACACAGACTGTAACACAAGCAATGAACCGACACTGAACAGAACACAGACAGGGCTTAAATACAGGAGGATCTGGGGAGCTGGGTGATTAGGAGAACGAGAGGCAGGTGGGACCAATTAACTAGAACTGAAGCAGGGGAGACGAGACACTGGTGAGCAGGGAGCTGGAAAACAGGAGGGCAGAAAGGGCAGAGCCTGACATCCTTCACTTTTATGAATCTGTGCTTCCCCTCTTGAAGGGATATGTTGTTGCCTTCCAAGCAAAGGTGCCAATGGTGCACAAACTGCACGATGAACAGGAAAAGCTGTTCAGAGAGTTCCTGTCCTGCATCATCAAACAAGAAGAGTTGATAGGCAAGTCAGCAGTTGAGCTAAAGGTGATGAAACTTGACCCAAATGTTTGTGGGAAACAAAGCAAAGGCCATCATCAGGGAGAAGCGGCGAGATGATCCTGTGATTCAACAGTTCATGAACAAGGCAGCCGCAGCCTACATCAAGTGTGTGTGTCGGGAAAAATATTTTTTTACCTATTGTGCCTTTAATTTAGAACTTAGAATCCAGGGAATCAAATATGTTAATCACTTTTCTTTTCAGGTTTATTGATACACATATGATTCATGTATTCTTTATTGATCTGCATTTAACCATGATTTATGCATGTTTACATCAAGCTGTGAGTTCGAGCTAAAGCAAGAAGGTTTTGTTCTCATGTGAAGGTCTGGTTCTGGTGTCATAAAACTGTGCAAAAGGAGGTGAGAACACTCTGACCTAGGGACAGATAAGACAGGAGAAAGTTTAGACCAGATGGCTTCATTCCTGGAGCCAGAGATCATAAATATGTCGGTTACCAGGGATACGAAAGTTAGGATCTTGAAGGGAGGTACCAGGCGGAACCAGGTTCTGCAGAAGGAATAAAATCTGTGTGCATGCTGTAAACTTCAGATTCGCCATTATACGATGGGAGATGGTTGGAATCTCCCCAAGTGACACTGGGTTAAAATGAAGATGTAATAAAGAGTTTACGTTGATTGCAACGAGGCGGTCTTTATGGCTCGTGATTTCTTATTTGATCAGAAGATCTTAACGAACCGGGAGAGTGGGAAAAGGAAAGAGAAAAAGTCAAATGCTGATCCAGCTCGGAGGAAAGAAGAAGAACCGGAACCAGGATCACAAGGGCCTGAGAAGAGTGACATCAGACGAGCTGCAGAAAACCAGATTTGAGCTAAAATCCATCAGAAAACAGAAAGAGACAGAAAACACCATATTTCCCCACAACAATTTGGAGGGGGCACTCCGTGAGATCTTCTCTTCAAGCGACGAATTATAATTGGACAGTGGACATAGTCCTGTAAATGACCGCCGAACATTGGGCAGTGACGAGACTGAGGCAAAGATAAGACGGACAACCGTGCACGCATCAATTACTGGTAAGCAGGACCTGTTTTGTCGAACTCTGCATATTGGGGATAATTAAATTACTTGTTCGTTGGACATTTGGCGTAGTCTCGGCTGTAAATTTGTGTGTTTTAAAATCGAGTCATTGTTTGTTTGACACTTCGAAGACGAATTGACGGATTCAGAATCTTTGTGTTGTGGCTCTGGACGTGACGTTCCCACTGCGAGGCCGCCGGGCAGACGCAGACAGTCGGGTTTGAATTCCCGGGGACCTAGGGGCGCCCTTTTAAAGAACCGAGACGTGTGTTCCGCTTTCAGGACTGGCGATCCAACAGCTGTAGCCGGCGGGCTACAGGTGGGCAATAGGCCGAGCTGGGGTTGGTTACCCCGTGGAGTAGAAGCGCCACAAATTCACCTGGATTGGGCAGTTTTAAGCAAATGATGGCTTAAATGTACATTCATAATTGGGCAGTGTAAGAGGGGCTTACTGTAAATTGTGGGCAGTTCTAAAGTAGTGGAACGGGCTCCCACACAGAAAGGACAGCAGACTCCCACCTCTGTCCTAGTGTATGCTTTGAGAGTCTGGCTGTTTTTTGTTTAGGTGTGACTGTCGGTATAGAGTAGCATTTTGTCCTGGTGCTGAGGTGTGTGTGGCTACGTGGATAAATGATTAGTTATTTGTTGTCTTGGTGTGATATGCGGGGTGCGTGCTGATCCTGTTGCATTTCATGTGTGTGTGTGCTGGAGGTGTGGCTGAGGTTCTGGTTCCGACCCGTGTGGGCTCAGGGTCTGTGTGTAAAATGCTGCTGTGGTGTCTGTCTGGAGGAGTGCGTGTTCCTGTGTGTTTGCTTGAGCGGCAGCGATTGAAAGCCGAACTGAACATTTTAGGAGAAAAAAGAAGAGGCCTAATCTACAGAGGCTGTGTGAGCCTGGAATTAAAGCTGATATAACGTCCCTATATAGGACAACCTTAATTTGGCCCCAAATTGACGTTTTGTGCTATGTAAATTGAAATATAAAGAACACACGTGAATATTGATAAGTTACATGGCAAACTTATCAACGGAAAATTAACAAAAAACCCTTAATTCGGCATAGTGAACAGCACAAACGCATAATGATAATTACTTAATTAGGCAAATAGCTACTAAAATAAAAAATAAATAAATGAATAGATAAAGAACAGTGAAAAATTAATAATTACAAGACAATTCAGTACAAATAAATTTAGTTAAGCTGGAGCGGAGAAAAATCAGTTGGAAAATTAAAGTAAACATTATAAAATAGCAAAAGAATTTAGTTTTGGAAATTAGCTAAACTTTGGAAAGTGAATGGTTAAAGTAATATCAAATAATGCAGGAGACAGTAATTCTAATCCTAAATTTGAACAATACAGAAACAGATAATTCAAAAGATAATCTACAAAGTCACACTGTCTGCACATGTTAAATTCATTTGACAATTTGGTGGATAAAATAAATATTTAGTCAATAACAGAAGGTTAATTGCAGTATTTGATTACAAATATCTATTGGACTAAAGTGAAGGACGTGAAACTGTGCCTGCTTCCATCATATTTTGGGATTAAAACAATAAAAGATTAAAAACAGAGTGATTCTACGATGGCTGGAGGTCATGTGATGGCGCTGAGACTTGTGGGTAATCTCTCATGGCAAAGTTAAAAGTCTGTTAATTTGTAAACAACTGAAGTACACTTTCTAATGAACTTCCTTGAATTTGGTTTCCATTTCTAAATAAGGCCAAGTAAAGTGAATAATATAAGTTCCTATTATGCATGGATTTAATCTAAACATCAGGAGTAAAAGTTTTGCTGAATGAACGAAGGATTTTTAGCTGCATATTTCTAAAGTGGATGATTTAATTTCTTGTTTAGTATAATCTGTGGCCCTGTGGTGTTGGTGCTTCGGACTGAGATGGGGATGCTGGCTGGTTTGACTGTTCCTCTGGACTCTGTCATTTCTATTTAATCAGATATTAAATATAGGGTGATATTTTTATTGATCATGGAGTGAGCTACTTTGTTTCACTGGGTGAAGGCCTGGGGGTCATAGCATGGAGCCCTGCACATGAACTTTGCTGCAAAAGTCAAAAGGCTGCTTCAGCTGAGGCTGAAAGGGGGTCTGCCACCACCCCTATGAAACACATCATGAACTGTGAACTGAACTCTAAACGACAACAAAGTTGGACAAACTGTGAAAGAAGTTGCTGCTATGGACTCAAAACACATAACAACAGGAGGCCAGGCTCCTGAGAGCGAGGAGGCACATGCAATGAAATATGACCTTTGGCTGGGGTCATCAACGACTTGAAAACAGGGGACAATACAATCTACTCCATGTGACGGCTCTTGGGTTTGACCCTAGTGGTGGAAAGTGCTCACTGCATGTAAGCTTAGGGACTTGGTCAGTTGACTGACTGCTGCTGGTTGAGAGACATGACGGAGTCTGAGTGGGGGTTGGCCACTTGGTGTTGATGTTTCAGGGGGGAGTGCTTCCAGAGCGGGGCTGCAGATTTACAAATTTACCAGGACTGATTGATTAGTGAACTATTTAATGGTTAAATTGAAAAACATTTGGTTAATCTGAGAAAGGCTTGAATTTTATTAGTCCTGAAAGACGAGACACATATTACTAAATCCTAAATTAAAGGTGTACAAACAGAGGAATTCATAAAATTTAGCATTTTAGAGTCCGAGAACAAAATCTATGAAACTCATAATCCCAAAACTAAACTATTTGTCTAAAATTTAATGTAAATTTCTCTAAAACTTATTTTTGCTTTGGAGTGAGAGTTCCATTTGGTCTGTGCGACGTCCTTGGTGCCAGTCATTGTTTAACAGCTCTGTACCAAAACATCGAGACACAGTGGATAACAAACAGGACTAAATTAAACAAGCTGCTAATCTTTCAAGCAGGACAAACTCTGCTCAAATAATACAATTCACTTAGAGAGAAAACAAAACACTCAATTTAACTTAGGAACTTTAAATTATCTGATGCAATACAAGACATGACAGTGTGGCTTAAACAATTTGCAGTGAAATCATATAATCCAAAATGGGCCTTTGAATGTTTGAGTGTGAGTGGAGGGGTCAGTGAACTTTGACATGTGTGATGGTTTTATGGCGTTGTGTGGTGAACTGGACATGTTGGAGCTTATCTGTCTGTTGCTGGATGTGTTGTGGAATGTTTGAAGGTCTCGTGGAAGATTTATGTGGTTTATTCGGACAGAGGCGAGAGAGATTTTAAATTCCAAAAGTTACTGATTCGTTTTTTGAGTTTTCTGGAACAGAACTACGGATGGTTCTGTTTCAGAAAAATGGGGAGGTGTAAAGGGAGTAGAGAATGAAAATGGCGTGAAGGGGGGCGAAAAGAACCTAGCGCGATAATTATTCCCTATAACATGCAAAGGAAGACTATTCCAGGTTCAAGCCCCAGTATGACAGTAATGGACAATGGACTGACTGCTAGACTGGTTCCAGAACCTGTGACAAAGTACNAACACAAGCAATGAACCGACACTGAACAGAACACAGACAGGGCTTAAATACAGGAGGATCTGGGGAGCTGGGTGATTAGGAGAACGAGAGGCAGGTGGGACCAATTAACTAGAACTGAAGCAGGGGAGACGAGACACTGGTGAGCAGGGAGCTGGAAAACAGGAGGGCAGAAAGGGCAGAGCCTGACATCCTTCACTTTTATGAATCTGTGCTTCCCCTCTTGAAGGGATATGTTGTTGCCTTCCAAGCAAAGGTGCCAATGGTGCACAAACTGCACGATGAACAGGAAAAGCTGTTCAGAGAGTTCCTGTCCTGCATCATCAAACAAGAAGAGTTGATAGGCAAGTCAGCAGTTGAGCTAAAGGTGATGAAACTTGACCCAAATGTTTGTGGGAAACAAAGCAAAGGCCATCATCAGGGAGAAGCGGCGAGATGATCCTGTGATTCAACAGTTCATGAACAAGGCAGCCGCAGCCTACATCAAGTGTGTGTGTCGGGAAAAATATTTTTTTACCTATTGTGCCTTTAATTTAGAACTTAGAATCCAGGGAATCAAATATGTTAATCACTTTTCTTTTCAGGTTTATTGATACACATATGATTCATGTATTCTTTATTGATCTGCATTTAACCATGATTTATGCATGTTTACATCAAGCTGTGAGTTCGAGCTAAAGCAAGAAGGTTTTGTTCTCATGTGAAGGTCTGGTTCTGGTGTCATAAAACTGTGCAAAAGGAGGTGAGAACACTCTGACCTAGGGACAGATAAGACAGGAGAAAGTTTAGACCAGATGGCTTCATTCCTGGAGCCAGAGATCATAAATATGTCGGTTACCAGGGATACGAAAGTTAGGATCTTGAAGGGAGGTACCAGGCGGAACCAGGTTCTGCAGAAGGAATAAAATCTGTGTGCATGCTGTAAACTTCAGATTCGCCATTATACGATGGGAGATGGTTGGAATCTCCCCAAGTGACACTGGGTTAAAATGAAGATGTAATAAAGAGTTTACGTTGATTGCAACGAGGCGGTCTTTATGGCTCGTGATTTCTTATTTGATCAGAAGATCTTAACGAACCGGGAGAGTGGGAAAAGGAAAGAGAAAAAGTCAAATGCTGATCCAGCTCGGAGGAAAGAAGAAGAACCGGAACCAGGATCACAAGGGCCTGAGAAGAGTGACATCAGACGAGCTGCAGAAAACCAGATTTGAGCTAAAATCCATCAGAAAACAGAAAGAGACAGAAAACACCATATTTCCCCACAACAATTTGGAGGGGGCACTCCGTGAGATCTTCTCTTCAAGCGACGAATTATAATTGGACAGTGGACATAGTCCTGTAAATGACCGCCGAACATTGGGCAGTGACGAGACTGAGGCAAAGATAAGACGGACAACCGTGCACGCATCAATTACTGGTAAGCAGGACCTGTTTTGTCGAACTCTGCATATTGGGGATAATTAAATTACTTGTTCGTTGGACATTTGGCGTAGTCTCGGCTGTAAATTTGTGTGTTTTAAAATCGAGTCATTGTTTGTTTGACACTTCGAAGACGAATTGACGGATTCAGAATCTTTGTGTTGTGGCTCTGGACGTGACGTTCCCACTGCGAGGCCGCCGGGCAGACGCAGACAGTCGGGTTTGAATTCCCGGGGACCTAGGGGCGCCCTTTTAAAGAACCGAGACGTGTGTTCCGCTTTCAGGACTGGCGATCCAACAGCTGTAGCCGGCGGGCTACAGGTGGGCAATAGGCCGAGCTGGGGTTGGTTACCCCGTGGAGTAGAAGCGCCACAAATTCACCTGGATTGGGCAGTTTTAAGCAAATGATGGCTTAAATGTACATTCATAATTGGGCAGTGTAAGAGGGGCTTACTGTAAATTGTGGGCAGTTCTAAAGTAGTGGAACGGGCTCCCACACAGAAAGGACAGCAGACTCCCACCTCTGTCCTAGTGTATGCTTTGAGAGTCTGGCTGTTTTTTGTTTAGGTGTGACTGTCGGTATAGAGTAGCATTTTGTCCTGGTGCTGAGGTGTGTGTGGCTACGTGGATAAATGATTAGTTATTTGTTGTCTTGGTGTGATATGCGGGGTGCGTGCTGATCCTGTTGCATTTCATGTGTGTGTGTGCTGGAGGTG
The DNA here is from genome assembly GCA_006937985.1 of Aphyosemion australe. Classification (NCBI taxonomy): domain Eukaryota; kingdom Metazoa; phylum Chordata; class Actinopteri; order Cyprinodontiformes; family Nothobranchiidae; genus Aphyosemion; species Aphyosemion australe. Next base: position 88,767 of record SSNS01000754.1, on the reverse strand, counting down.
TGGCTGAGGTTCTGGTTCCGACCCGTGTGGGCTCAGGGTCTGTGTGTAAAATGCTGCTGTGGTGTCTGTCTGGAGGAGTGCGTGTTCCTGTGTGTTTGCTTGAGCGGCAGCGATTGAAAGCCGAACTGAACATTTTAGGAGAAAAAAGAAGAGGCCTAATCTACAGAGGCTGTGTGAGCCTGGAATTAAAGCTGATATAACGTCCCTATATAGGACAACCTTAATTTGGCCCCAAATTGACGTTTTGTGCTATGTAAATTGAAATATAAAGAACACACGTGAATATTGATAAGTTACATGGCAAACTTATCAACGGAAAATTAACAAAAAACCCTTAATTCGGCATAGTGAACAGCACAAACGCATAATGATAATTACTTAATTAGGCAAATAGCTACTAAAATAAAAAATAAATAAATGAATAGATAAAGAACAGTGAAAAATTAATAATTACAAGACAATTCAGTACAAATAAATTTAGTTAAGCTGGAGCGGAGAAAAATCAGTTGGAAAATTAAAGTAAACATTATAAAATAGCAAAAGAATTTAGTTTTGGAAATTAGCTAAACTTTGGAAAGTGAATGGTTAAAGTAATATCAAATAATGCAGGAGACAGTAATTCTAATCCTAAATTTGAACAATACAGAAACAGATAATTCAAAAGATAATCTACAAAGTCACACTGTCTGCACATGTTAAATTCATTTGACAATTTGGTGGATAAAATAAATATTTAGTCAATAACAGAAGGTTAATTGCAGTATTTGATTACAAATATCTATTGGACTAAAGTGAAGGACGTGAAACTGTGCCTGCTTCCATCATATTTTGGGATTAAAACAATAAAAGATTAAAAACAGAGTGATTCTACGATGGCTGGAGGTCATGTGATGGCGCTGAGACTTGTGGGTAATCTCTCATGGCAAAGTTAAAAGTCTGTTAATTTGTAAACAACTGAAGTACACTTTCTAATGAACTTCCTTGAATTTGGTTTCCATTTCTAAATAAGGCCAAGTAAAGTGAATAATATAAGTTCCTATTATGCATGGATTTAATCTAAACATCAGGAGTAAAAGTTTTGCTGAATGAACGAAGGATTTTTAGCTGCATATTTCTAAAGTGGATGATTTAATTTCTTGTTTAGTATAATCTGTGGCCCTGTGGTGTTGGTGCTTCGGACTGAGATGGGGATGCTGGCTGGTTTGACTGTTCCTCTGGACTCNTCCATCCATCCATCCATCCATCCATCCATCCATCCATCCATCCATCCATCCATCCATCCGTATCCATCCGTTTTCTTGTTTAAAAGACAATCTCAAGCATCCCTCTCTCCAGGGACACACTCATCTAAATCTAGCAGCTGATGAGTCCATCAGTAAATCTACCAAGGAGAAGGTCTGCTCAGCTTCTACATGACTTGGGTAAAACAGAACCTGTGGCCATCGTGTGTTTGACTGTGTTAAAAAAGTCTCCTTCTAACATCTTAAAGTGATTTTCCTTTGAAGGCTGAAGTGTGATTGCCCAAACAGAATGAACACACTCTGTGGTAGCCTTCTTTTCAAAACATGACATCACAACCTCAATCTGTCACTCTGCAAGTAATGTCCACTTCCTCTATACACTCACCGGCCACTTTATTGGGTACATCTGTCCAACTGCTCGTTGACGCAAATGACTAATCAGCCAATCACATGGTGGCAACTCAATGCATTTAGGCATGTTGACGTGGTCAAGATGACCCGCTGCAGTTCAAACCGAGCTTCAGAATGAGGAAGAAAGTTGTTTTACAGTTTTTCTCCATTGGTTTGGCTCATTTCTTGAAACAGAAATGACATTCTCAAAATAACATGGACAAACCTCCAAACCTCTTGGCAAATGTTCACAACAGAATGGCATTTCTCATTCATTTAATCAAACGGCAAATGCCTTAGTACATGTCTCAATTATCTCAGTGCATATTTGCCAATGATTAAGTACAAGTAGCCTACAGTTATACAGTTAGCCCACATTTAGCACATTTTCCAAATGAATAGATCTTGTAGATCTAAACTGATTAGTTGATTCTCAGTCCAATGATCATTCTCTCCAAAACATGTCAGCATGATTTCATTGTATAAGTACTCGCATGCACAACTGTCTGTTCAATTGTCAAAACTGGTCAAGAACACAGTACCATGAATACCATATATGAATTTCTTTGAATATGTGATACATTGATGACAGTCATTGACAGTCAGGTGAAACTAGACTATAAATATAAACACAATAAGCATCTCCACAATAGAGCGGGGTTTGAAGAAGCATCAGATGACAATGAAACAAATGTACAAGGTACCATTTGAGAGGAACTCTGACAGAGTGAAGGAGCTGCGGTACCAGTATGTAAATGTAAGTCAGTTACTGGTTGTCTCCCATTATAACCTTACCTGTAATCACAGTAAGCAGTAGTTCACTTATTTGGTTTCAATACCTCCTTTACCTGATTTCAGAATCAGTATTTGTTTCATCTGACTTCAACAATTTCAACAGAAAACCACAGTTTACTGTATTATACAATTATCATTATGATGCTTATATCATACGTCATTGTCTATTGTTGGTCCTCTGCCATAGTGACAAAACATCTAAACATTTTGTATGGCAGTACTCACACAATGCCAAAGGGACGATGCATTTTGGGGGCACTGACTATTCAGATTAGAAAGGAATGTAGTTTTGAGACATGAATGAACTGTTTTAGGAGAGATATGAGCTTTTGCAGGTGAACCATGTTGTTGTGATCAACCATCCAGGTTTATTTTGACAAAAGCACCAAGAATGATGAGAATGTCCGATCTGTGTGGAGAAATGAGCCAAAGCTATTGAGAAGGATCTTTGCCATTTTGGAGACACTGACTGTTTAAATGAGAAAGGGATTTAGATTGAAGCCTGACCTAACAGTTTTGGAAGAGATATGAGCTTTTGCAGGTGAGCTATAGTGTTGTGAACATTTGCCAAGAGGTTTGGAGGTTTGTCCATGTTATTTTGAGAATGTCATTTCTATTTAATCAGATATTAAATATAGGGTGATATTTTTATTGATCATGGAGTGAGCTACTTTGTTTCACTGGGTGAAGGCCTGGGGGTCATAGCATGGAGCCCTGCACATGAACTTTGCTGCAAAAGTCAAAAGGCTGCTTCAGCTGAGGCTGAAAGGGGGTCTGCCACCACCCCTATGAAACACATCATGAACTGTGAACTGAACTCTAAACGACAACAAAGTTGGACAAACTGTGAAAGAAGTTGCTGCTATGGACTCAAAACACATAACAACAGGAGGCCAGGCTCCTGAGAGCGAGGAGGCACATGCAATGAAATATGACCTTTGGCTGGGGTCATCAACGACTTGAAAACAGGGGACAATACAATCTACTCCATGTGACGGCTCTTGGGTTTGACCCTAGTGGTGGAAAGTGCTCACTGCATGTAAGCTTAGGGACTTGGTCAGTTGACTGACTGCTGCTGGTTGAGAGACATGACGGAGTCTGAGTGGGGGTTGGCCACTTGGTGTTGATGTTTCAGGGGGGAGTGCTTCCAGAGCGGGGCTGCAGATTTACAAATTTACCAGGACTGATTGATTAGTGAACTATTTAATGGTTAAATTGAAAAACATTTGGTTAATCTGAGAAAGGCTTGAATTTTATTAGTCCTGAAAGACGAGACACATATTACTAAATCCTAAATTAAAGGTGTACAAACAGAGGAATTCATAAAATTTAGCATTTTAGAGTCCGAGAACAAAATCTATGAAACTCATAATCCCAAAACTAAACTATTTGTCTAAAATTTAATGTAAATTTCTCTAAAACTTATTTTTGCTTTGGAGTGAGAGTTCCATTTGGTCTGTGCGACGTCCTTGGTGCCAGTCATTGTTTAACAGCTCTGTACCAAAACATCGAGACACAGTGGATAACAAACAGGACTAAATTAAACAAGCTGCTAATCTTTCAAGCAGGACAAACTCTGCTCAAATAATACAATTCACTTAGAGAGAAAACAAAACACTCAATTTAACTTAGGAACTTTAAATTATCTGATGCAATACAAGACATGACAGTGTGGCTTAAACAATTTGCAGTGAAATCATATAATCCAAAATGGGCCTTTGAATGTTTGAGTGTGAGTGGAGGGGTCAGTGAACTTTGACATGTGTGATGGTTTTATGGCGTTGTGTGGTGAACTGGACATGTTGGAGCTTATCTGTCTGTTGCTGGATGTGTTGTGGAATGTTTGAAGGTCTCGTGGAAGATTTATGTGGTTTATTCGGACAGAGGCGAGAGAGATTTTAAATTCCAAAAGTTACTGATTCGTTTTTTGAGTTTTCTGGAACAGAACTACGGATGGTTCTGTTTCAGAAAAATGGGGAGGTGTAAAGGGAGTAGAGAATGAAAATGGCGTGAAGGGGGGCGAAAAGAACCTAGCGCGATAATTATTCCCTATAACATGCAAAGGAAGACTATTCCAGGTTCAAGCCCCAGTATGACAGTAATGGACAATGGACTGACTGCTAGACTGGTTCCAGAACCTGTGACAAAGTACAGAGTTCAAACAACAAGACTCTGACAGACGTGAGCTGAGGTTTGAACAACCAACGACTTGGACTGACTGGACTTATGACTTAAGACTGAACAAGAAGCGCTGAAAGCCTTGGTCAAAGTGCTCACAACGGCTGTTGCTCCAGCTGGAGCATCATCAGGATCATCATCTTCATCAACGTCGTCGGACAACATCAACTGGGCGCGGCTACAGGTCATCAAAAGAAAGCAGCACAGCAAAGTGGTCAGTCGGACCACCTACGCGGTGAGGCTTCATCGGAAGGAGACGCGTGGTGCAACCGGTGCCACAGGAGTCGACGCTCGCCAGCTCAGGAGACAGACCGAGGTCTCAAGGAGCTGCAACAAGGATCAGGAGGTGTGGAAAGGAGGTGTGTTGATTTCTGGTGGAACACGGCCGTTTCCCCCAGTCAACTCACCTCGAAGATTGTGTGTGAAAGGGGGTAACCTGGTTTTGAGGAGGCTAGCGGCTGTTAGCTCCGGTCAGGTTGCTCTGAAGTCAGGTGATTTTCAGAGGCTTTGAACTGTCTCTGATCACCTAAAATATATTAAAAAAAATTTTAAAAAAAGGAGAAGAGAAGAAAAGAACATTGCGAAGAGACATTCGTGCTTTCACCGGAAGAACGTGAAAGAGATTCGTGATTTTGTCGGAAGACCTGCGTGTTCTTTTTGCCGGAAGTTCTACAACATCACTACTGGACTCAACTAATGACCAGCCTTTAATTAATATTTGATTTTAATAATTCATGATTTGATTTGGAATAAATATAAGGGATCATTGAAAAAGAAAAAAGAACATTCTAATAAATAAAAACAAGGATAAAAGTAAGGTTAAAGATAAAGGTAAAATAATAATTAAGGTTAAGGCTTAAAGGCCCAGGCTGGCTGTTTTTCAATCTGTTTTAACTTTTTCTTCCTGAACAGGTTTTTTCTAAACAATGGACTCTAAAAAATTGCATTTGATCAGTTTGCTTTGTGTGTGCATGATTCTGTTGACATTTCTGATTACACTGATCATGTGGAGATTGTCCCTGAAAAATTGATAAGGTTAAACATAATTCATAATTGGGTGAATAATTGATATTGATATTTGGTAATTTGAGCTAAGAGTTAAAATACTGGGACACAGAACATCATTCAAATAATATAATTTTAAAAGGTAAAGTTTTAACAATCAATTTCAAAATGTATCCTTTTGGTCGTCCAGGAGGGGTGGACCGACGCCCCAATTTATTCACATGGAAGGTTCTGATTTTCCTGTTTGTTATGTTTGCTTTGATCTTTAGTGGAATTTGGGTAATCACTGGTGTTTTTCCATTTTCCAGAGATGCCCACCGTTCGGAAATGTTGCCTTATGATCGTTTAGCCGCTAAGTTTGATAATCTACCCATTGCATTGGCTGTGATTTCATCTAAGGGGGACTCCTTTAAAGCATTCCAGGAGGGCGTACGTAGGTTGTGTGAGCAGTCCCGTGAGGTATTTGCAGGCGTGGAGGAGGAATTAGCGGTCACATCCCGGATGGCCTCTGACAATCGCAAGGCCATAAATAAGATCCTGGCTGAGAGAAGTGGTTCTGATCCAGATGAGCCACTCCAGGCCGCTCAGCGACCTGTGACCTAGAAGACCTCGAGTGTCTGTTAGAACTATGCACGAGCGCTCCGGAATCAGTAATCAGTAATGCTTTGGCGACGTTTGGGCATGTTTGGAAAATGGACAAGGTTTTTTCAATTAATGTTTAGGTCTATCAATGGTTGTTTTTGAATTCTAATCAAGTGTGGTTGTTTTGCATTCCCTGGTGTCGAAGGTCTGGTAAATGAAATGTTTTTTCAGGTTGTCAGCAGGAAGAGCCGATATATCTTGGTGCCTCTGGGTCAAATGAAGGGTCAGACTTTAAGTTGAGGGACAGCTACATCAGATAAGATTGGTTGGACTCTGGGTTTTCAGAGTCCAAGAGTGGGTGTGTCGGGAAAAATATTTTTTTACCTATTGTGCCTTTAATTTAGAACTTAGAATCCAGGGAATCAAATATGTTAATCACTTTTCTTTTCAGGTTTATTGATACACATATGATTCATGTATTCTTTATTGATCTGCATTTAACCATGATTTATGCATGTTTACATCAAGCTGTGAGTTCGAGCTAAAGCAAGAAGGTTTTGTTCTCATGTGAAGGTCTGGTTCTGGTGTCATAAAACTGTGCAAAAGGAGGTGAGAACACTCTGACCTAGGGACAGATAAGACAGGAGAAAGTTTAGACCAGATGGCTTCATTCCTGGAGCCAGAGATCATAAATATGTCGGTTACCAGGGATACGAAAGTTAGGATCTTGAAGGGAGGTACCAGGCGGAACCAGGTTCTGCAGAAGGAATAAAATCTGTGTGCATGCTGTAAACTTCAGATTCGCCATTATACGATGGGAGATGGTTGGAATCTCCCCAAGTGACACTGGGTTAAAATGAAGATGTAATAAAGAGTTTACGTTGATTGCAACGAGGCGGTCTTTATGGCTCGTGATTTCTTATTTGATCAGAAGATCTTAACGAACCGGGAGAGTGGGAAAAGGAAAGAGAAAAAGTCAAATGCTGATCCAGCTCGGAGGAAAGAAGAAGAACCGGAACCAGGATCACAAGGGCCTGAGAAGAGTGACATCAGACGAGCTGCAGAAAACCAGATTTGAGCTAAAATCCATCAGAAAACAGAAAGAGACAGAAAACACCATATTTTCCCACAACATGTGCCAAGTATCTCCAAGGCAAACTTCCACTTGACAATCTCTTTCTGAGGGCAGCACCAGCTCTGGACCCCGCTGCACATGGTCATCATGCCTCACTGGAGATGGCGAAGGAGCTGAAAGACCAGTTGTCTGGCCATTTGTCAAATGAGGACCTCAGTGACTTTGACCATGAAGTACACAGGTAATATAATACATAATTTCTAAGTTATATACATCTTTAAACCATACTTGGTGTGCCTTTTTGCACTTGAGCAATATAAAAATGAAGGTTAATTTGAATCAAATTAATAATATAAACGTATATATCATTTCCTTCATGACTCTAAGCCTAGGTTTTTTTCAGGTAACTTTTATAATCAATAAGAACATCTTATCCTCCTTTAATGTGGTAATTGTACTTCATTATTTTAAGGTTTATGGTGGATGCAAGCCTGCCCGCCTTTGACGATAA